>JABRWK010000302.1:15254-26395 GCA_013372445.1 Hypothenemus hampei | reverse complement strand
GTATATTTTCTTTAGGTTACTTTAAAGGACGAAGATAACAAGATAGATGCAAAACCTTACATGTAGGCACTTACAAGGGAACCGCCCCAGGTGTAACTCGCAGATCGTAATGAAACTTGGTACACATATAGTACTATGAAAAATAATCGACACGTATTTTTTTTTATCGGCAATCGTCAAGGTTTAAGGGGTGAAAACCACCCCCAAAATTTATACCTGTATAGTATATAATTTTTTCTAGATATTTTTTCCGGACCTAGGCTAGTCGACGGAGAATTGAAAGACGAATATTTTGCTTTTTTCCCCATTGTTTTAAGTCATCTGGATCCAAAGTTATCGTCAAAAAACGAAAAATTGACGAAACTTTGGGGGTAGTTTTCAACCCTTAAACCTTGACGATTGCCGATAAAAAAAATACGTGTCGATTATTTTTCATAGTACTATATGTGTACCAAGTTTCATTACGATCTGCGAGTTACACCTGGGGCGGTTCCCTTGTTAGAGCTAGAATTCTAAAAATCTCAGATTGTATAAGTAAAAAGTTCATTTGCAAGATAATATAAAAAAAAATAGGAGGTAAATATGTTGGAGTAAATCGAGTGTTTTTAATTGCTTCATTACTCAATACTGATTAATTCTTGAATGAATGGTTATTTAATTTAAAAGCCTACTTAGATAAAGAGATTTTATTATTATTTACCTATAAGGAATTTAAATATTAATTTAATAAATAATGTATTAGAGGAAAGTCGAGTAGTCCCGATCAGCGGGTACCTCCGACCATCAACAAGTTTAGCCATTTTACTATAGATGACGATAGTAAAATCGCTAAACTTGTTGATGGTCGGAGGTACCTGCTGGTCGGAGCTATCCGACTTATCCTCTACTGGAACGGGATTTTCATGCAGATGTAAAATTTCTAAAAATTTCGCATAGCATTCATAAAAAAAATCAAAAGTTGCTATTACCATTATCTCAAAACCATAGCGCTAAAGAAAAATAAATTAATAATACTCAACGCAATAATAATAATTTTATTTATTATAAAATTACACAGGCTCACAAAAAAAAAGCGGTGTGTGCAGGGCAACAGACTACACTTATCTTATGTATTTTTTCCCACTGAACACGAATCTGAAGTCAGAATTAGGGGTTGATAATCTAATTTCATGGACGGGTTACATAGTAATATCATTGGATATAATATTATATTTTTATTTGACAGGAAGTGTCAAAATAGCAATCGCTTGAAATAAGTGATTTTCTTTATATTTTTGGAGTTTGGACCTTAAATTGTCCTTATCCTAATGTTTTTCACAATGGATGATCATGTTATAACACGATCCACCTATAATATTGAAGATACATTTGTTTTTTATTTATTGTGAAAGTGTTAATATTATGATCGGTTTTTAAGGTTTTTCTTTGAATTTGATCACCAACTCTTAATTCTAACTTCAGATTCGTGTTCAGTGGGAAAAAATACATAAGATAAGTGTAGTCTGTTTCTCGGCACACATCACTTTTTTTTTGTAGGCTTTTGTTATTATTAATATACTTCTGAGTATTTTAATTTTAGTCCAATAACACAATTCCTTTTCAAATTACTTTCAAAAAGTGAAAATAGCAAATTTCAGTATCCTTCAGATAGGGTAACTCCATCAATAAATAGCTATCCCCCAATAGATGGCCATGTATTATTTTAATAAATAAATGCAAAAAACTAAATATATTAATATAAAAAGTATTGTGTTTTTGTACAACATACACTTATATACAATACATTTATATATTTTTTTTTATTAGTAACCGGCCATCTACTAGACCTGGCCATTTACTAGATGGTATTGCCTTTTTCTCAATTTTCCATTTTTTTAATGGTACTCTTATTTTATTCATTCTTTTCATATTGTTTTTTCAATTCATTATATATTTTTACGTATATATAATGTATCTTAATTAAACTTATCGATATATTAATATAGTATTTCTTTAATAAAACATGAAGATCCGTTTAAGTGGTCATCTATTGGTCAAGTTACTCTATTTTCGGAAATTGTTGTAATTAAAAAAAATGGGCATTTTGTTCGTAGTAAATTGCTCACCTTTATTTCTATTTAGTCAAATTCGTATATCTTATCGTTTGCGAGATACCCATATTTAGACACGAATTTATGGTAGTCTGAGCAGGATGATTCACGTAACTGGTTTATTAATAACTTTAGACTTGAAATTATTTATAATTTTTTTATATTTTCGTTCTTTAAAGTCAAGATAATTTTTTGAACATACATATGGCTATACATATTATGAAATATGTAAAACTTTTTTTTGTCACCCTGATCTACTATGTCTCGTTCAGATGTCAACAACATTTCATTAAGCTAGGCTTTTAAAATAGCTGCGAATTTTATAATTTGCAGAAATGTTTTAGGAAGAATTACTTTTTGAATGAAAATAGCTCAAAAATGGTTAGGTTTTGGTAAATCGGGAACCCCAATAACTGTTTGAACAACTTAGTGGCTACAATACAAAGATGCACAAATACATAATATGTTTTTGTGCATGTATTTGAAATAAACTCGTTGACAGTGATTTTCAGTATAACCAAATGACCTTCAAAGATTGCATTTCTATTGCTCTAATTCCAAAACATGAAAAATTAAAAATAATTACTAGTTTAAAAGTTTCTAATAAATTAGTTACGTGGATCACCTTGTATATGTACTATGTGACGTAAATACTGATATGAAAATTTAGAAATGAAGTTTTTAATTTAATTTTAAAATTGAATTATAGTTAATAACTTACACTCAAATTATTATCCATATCTGTATAATGCTCGGCCCATTTCTTGTGATATCTCACCAAGTTCCTAGGTCGTTGCCCAGTTCCATATCCCAGTCTCAAACCAGAGTCTTGATTAAGTAGAACTTGGCTCAACCAAGTGGCCGCACTATCACCGCAATCTGTGCAGGTGAAAGGTTCCTTTCCAAAAGTACTGCCCCAATTAAGGAGCCTTTAGAATATAAATAAGGATGAATGTTAACTAAAACTTAAAACCTTGTTTCATACATGTAATATGTTGGAAATTAAGTAGGTATAATAAATATTCAAAATTCAGAAAAGACAATAATATCAATTTCAAAAATTTCTATTATTATAATTGAGAGGTCAAAAGCAATAATCTGACAAGTCCACTTTTATGAAAAATGAGGTAATGGCATATTCTCAGTTAGTATAAAATAACCATTTGTCCTCTGCATGAACAAGGTTTAACTAGTTATCCAAACTCAATAAAATGTTGTAATGGTGGTTGCCTGTTTATCAGTTCTTTGTAAAAACCTGGCATGTTCAGGACATTTTTGGTTCCGTAAATATTTTAATACATATAGTGGTCTTTCCAGGTTATTGCATTCAATTATAAGAATTTATTAAAAAATGTTTTTATAAAAGGCGGAAATCTACATTGTATACGACCATTTGTAATTCATAACGTTATACGAGGAGGTATTGATACGTATACATACACATTAGGGTGACCGTTAAAACACTCATTTTGGAATTTTTGATGTGCCGCCCCCTCAAAATACTCTAAATAATGAAAAAACAATCCCCTTAACATTTCAAGTCTCTGTCTTAATTCTAAAACGTCTCCCAAGAGTCTTGTTTATTCCCATAAGAATTAAACATGATTTTCATGAAAAAATTCCAAAATGAGTGTTTTAACGATCACCCTAATATACGAGTACATAGATGACATCGTCGATTTAAAAAGCAACCAAGGGTAGTAAAATTCAAAAAGTAAAGCGCGCAATTAAATCTGGTGTTGGTTAAAGGAAAGTGAGAGTGTTGCCCCTTAGTAAAGAATATCTTGCAGTACGATTATAGTAATAAAGAATTAACACGTTTCTTCCTTCTAGTTTACTTTAATAATGCCTTGAAAACTTCTTAATAAAAAGAAGAATGAAATAACATCTAAATATTTTCAGGGGTGATTCTATATTCTATATTAGCAAAAAAAGTTTTTAAAAATATAGTTCGAAAAATTCATACTAGACGTTCTGCAGTCTTTCCAGCATGAGAATTGGTATGCAATTATTGTAATGAACCAATATTAATATAAAAATAAAATATATAGTGCAGAATTAAAGGTGGCAATTATCTAGTTTCCCGACCAGTGCTTTCCTATTGATATTCCAAAAAAACGTTCAGGTTTTATATGACATTTACTAATTTTATAAAAAGAAATAATTTAAATAGTAATTAAAAGTTTAATATTCGAACGCTTGAATTTCGTGTAAAAAGTGTTTACCGAATTTGCTTCATATACTACATACATATATCCGCTGCTACTCAGCTGCTGTAGCTTTATTTTTAACGGTTAATTGTAATCTATTCAATTCTAGACGTTCATTTGCTAGGAGGCATTCTATTTAAAAAAATATGTACCGTGTTAAGAAGAGTTAATTATTAAAATAAAAATGGAAACCGCTTATTCAAGTACTAAATTACCAATGGATGATGGATCTTAAAAATAAAAAAATTTGCTGAAACAGTTTTTGTTGGCTATTTTAGAAATATCGTCTATACCGATAGATTTAAAACGAGAAAAACTGTAGGAAGAGTGTAGAAAGTGTGGCTTAACATTGCTTTTAATAAACTTCATAATTTGGAATTCGAATTGATGTAACACGCTTCTTATTTAACTGATTTAGTTCCTTCAAATTACTACCCCTTTTTCTACTAAAGAAGAGTTTGAAAGGGTGAAAATTTCCTTTCAACGGAGACGTGATTGGGGTTTTGAAAAGTGATTTTCAAGTCAAGAGAATTTCTTGTCATTATTAGAGATGATAACCTTATCGCTGTACAAGGTGTCTTCAATTAAGAGAAGACTATGAAAAATAATAAAGTATTTTCAAAATTATAGACTAAAAATTATCCTACCTCCTCGTAAGTATTTGATTAAAATTCTCATAATTAATATTTTCAAAATTCTAAGTTTTAGTTTTACCTACGATAAAAGAATATTTAGGTAGAAGTACGACACTAGATTATCTAACCACGTCAAAAATCAGCATAACGGCCATCGCCACCAAGTTTTACAAATGTCGTATTTGTATTTTTTACAGTTTTTATGTTTGTAGAGCAAAAACACTTGTCCTGCTTTTTTTTAAATTAATCTTCCAAATCCACCCCCTTTGATTTGTTATTATTCTACCACAGAAATGTTGTAATAAAGTCAAATGGAATAAATGCGATATAAAAATAAAACACTCTCTTATAACACATTTCCCCTCATTGACGCATTTACCCCACTCTACCTTAAACGTTTTTAGAATTTAAATAATTTTGCAAATATTTCTTTCTAAAACACTTTATACAAAGAGTGTTTGACAATTTTGGTTATTTTATTTTATTCACTGACATTTAAGCCAATATCGTCGGTAAAATGACAATGAGGCGTATCCACAAATTTCGATATCTTGAGTTACCTTCACTTTATAACCTATAACACACGTTATACTCACTTTAGATATCATATTACAAGTTGTGGTGACTCTACAACGTCCATGGCATTAGAAGCCCAAGGAAAAACAGAAAAAAGGACGTATCTGCCACATCTGAGAACTTTTAATCGTTGACATCGCGAAACAAGGATTTTGCAGTTACGTTTTTCTGTCATTTTGCTGAAGATATGTTGGATGCAAGTTAGAACATTCCCATATATTGCAATGTTAAAATGGGGTAGTATTCACAAACATCACCTAGTGGCGAGGATCACTGGGTGAATATTTATTTCAAGTGGCGTGCTGCTACCAAAATATTCTACTTTCGTTTTAACTAATTTTAATTAGCTACCTACACTTCGATATTGTTTTTCAACTTGGGGATGCTGATATACAAGTCGTTTTTTTGTGGTACCGTTAAAATAATTCCATTTCCTGCCGCTTGAATTGAAATCAGAGTAATTTTTGGAAGCTGTCTAGCAGTTCTGACCTCGAAATTTTTACTCATGTAAATTAAGAAGGATCTTTAAATAGAGATTAAAAATAACAGTAATACCGTTGTCATTGTTTCCAATAAATTTACCTGTCCAGCAATTCTATGCTGTTGTTGTCTTTTTCCGTTTCTTTTAACAGCTCTTTGCGTGACGAACAAGGTTTTTGCTTTACTGCCTTGACCGCTTTTTAAAGGATAAATGAATAGGCTTTTCACTACACCCACTTGACGCCATTGTTTTGGGATTCTCTCCTTGTTCAGTAGTTTTTTCAGAACAAATGCTCCTAAATAAACTCCCAGTTAACTTTTGTATTGAAAAAAAATAAATTCCTGTTACCTGCTACTACTGTTAATATGGCACCAGCCAAGTTAAACATAAATGTGTTAGAAGCCATCATAAGATTGTTTCAGTTAGTTTCGTGCGGTTACATTTTATTAATGATGATTTTATTGACAGTGGCGTAGGGAATAAAATAATGAAAAAGAGGTACATTCATTTATCGAATGATTTTTTCTTTATTATAAGCTACTCATTAAATATTTACATTTGCAGTATTAAATATACATACATACATAGAGATAACACTAAAAATAAATGCAGATCATTCAGACTACTATGTAATGAAATAATTATTGTTTATTGTTCGTGATGCTATTGGTGGTGTTTTTCGGTACGTAGACTGGATCGCCCAATTTAATTACACCGCCCATTTTCACTTCGCAATTGATGCCCATCGTTGGTAAACGGTTAGGACCATTGCTCATCCTATATCTGTAAAAATACATTTTTTTTTTCGTTACGACACTGACCTCTTATTTTCAAATAAACATTTGGATTTATTAAACAGTGATATCAATTTTTAGAATGAAATATATTTGAACATCCAGACTGAAAGTGAAAAATAGTTTAAGCTTATATCGACACTAGTTATATCCAGAGGAGAAACGCACATTCTAAAAATGTCTCGTTCAGTCGGTCATATTTTTTTTCCTTTCTTTCGTTTCCTTTTTTAACTACCGAAAACTGTTGAAATTTAAGTGAAAATTAACACACACACTGTTTTCATCGAGACTAATGGATGAACAAATCTGCTAATGGGACAAAATCAGAAATTTATGTGGAATTTTATATCGATTCTTGTTCAAGATCAAACAGATCAATAAATAAACAAAGACGTATAAACTATTGCAAATATGGATTGTTTTGCTGAATTTCTGTGGAAAGCAGCTTAAAGTGCAAAGTACGGCAAAGTTACTTCATGAATTAACCATTCTCGAAAATCAAAATGACTTAAAGGAATGGAAATTGATATGATTGAGAGATTGAAGTGACAAAAATAACGGACTAAAAGTATTTACCACAATTAACTGTGAAGATGATATTAATAAATTGATAAACTAAGGAAAATATTTTGAAAACTTTTAAATATGAAGATTGAAACGTTACCATTTTAAAGGGTTTATTTTATGTAAGCATTGAAGTCTGTTTTTAAAAGTTATTATTATTGCGGTTTAAAATGACATTTTGAGCTTCAATTAAGGGCAACACAGGTTAAGAACTGCCGCTAAGAGAAACATTAGGCAAATGAGTCCAAAAAGGTTAAAGTCATATCGAGCATTCGAATCGATATTATTTGAAACTATGAAATGAAAATGCTTACGTTTCTAATGTTTTTAATGGCTCCCGATCCGAACTCCTAGTGGCATTTTCTGGGTTGACTGTTGTCATTATGCACCTTGTGCATTCCTTCACATTTTTCAGAACAACATCACCAATTTTGATCCAATCCCATTCATCTTCAGCATATGGCTTCAATTTAGAACCATCAATTACCACATTAGGTCTAAAATTGTCTACAGTGACACTGGAATTGCCAATTCGCTTATTAAGATCCCTTACAGAAGCGTGATTCACCAAAAGTACTGCTGACAAATCAGCGTACAATCCCTTTAAAATAAACAGTTATTTTATTAAGCTGGAAATGATTATAGGATTTTACAGTGGAACTATTGGATAGATGAGTATAATAATCTAAGAGTGTTTTATGAGTTTTCCTAATGTCCCTTTTTCTGCTAGCGTCGTGGAAGCCCAGTCTCAACCCGGAATCCTTCTGGAGGATATATCGAGAGAACCAAGAAGCCGCTTCATCTCCACAGTCGATAGCGTAAATTTCCTCACCTTGATGTAAACGAATAAATGACTCTTTACTGTCGGATTTATTTGGAATCTTCACGTAAAGGGTTCGCATTGTGGGTGCATCAACTGCTAAGTGTTGATCATCATGAACAGACACATCGATTAGAACCATTTTAGGATACGTTCTTGCAGTACGAAATTCATTATCAGTTTCGGAATATACTACCAAGCATCTGAAATTTGAGCTTTTTTGATTAATTCATAATTATTTTCGGGGTTTTAGATGCCACCGTACCTATCTCTTAATTGATAGATCGATTCATCGTCTTCGGTTTGTCTTAAACCGAATTCCGTGCATTGTGCTTTTTTAAGTTCGATTCTATGACCGCTTTTCAAAGGGAAAAGGTTTAATTTGGTTAGATGACCCACTTCTTCCCAGGACCACGGGATTATTTCTTTTTTCTTTTTTTGATATAAGTATGCCCCGAAAGCAGCTACAAAAGAGGCCAAGGACACCAAGGTTATTTTGATGCCTAGACCCATATCGGAAAACCTAAAAAAAGATAAACTATACAAGGAAGATAAATGTCCTTAATTTAAACATTCGCATTATTTGAAAGTGTTTAAATTTTTTTAATGTATAGATTATCGTTATATTATTGCTGTAAATATAATTTTATGAAATTTGTTGATTTAACCTTAGTGTCCTACACTGGGTCTAAATGACCCACGTTAAATAAAAAAATCCAAATATAACGTTTTTAAAACTAAAATTCGAAATTTTATCTACCATCTACCTATAATACAAATATTTAGTTTCACCCCAACCCCCTGAAAGTAGGTACGGAAGCCATAATAAAACCGGTGCGACCATTTCAAAAAGGTACTACAAGTGCTGATTTTGTTTGTTCAAATATACTGGGTGTTTACGATATATCGACACCCTGTATTTTTTAATATCATATATAAGGACATATTTTTTTCTTTATAATAAAAAGTATAAGCAGTATGTAGTTAGTTACCTAAAAATATTAAAAATTACGAAACTGACGTACTTTTGAATAAAAAATGCATTTTTCATTACGACTAATTCAATATTGACATTGTGGTAGCTAACCAATGTGACCTGGATTAAATTAACCCAGTGTGTGACATACGTCTCGTATAGGAGGTGTGGGACACTAGGGTTAAATATTATTCTAATATGTACTGAACATTTATGTGCAAAGTTCATTTCGTGTTTTAGGGCATCTGTTAGTGGACGTAACTCGTAAAATTCTTGATTTTTCTATCGTTTCTAGCACATAAGGTTATACCTTTTATACATCTGGTTAGAGAAAAACAAGATATTACAACTTGTGAAATACATATATCGTCAGTTTCCACACGAAGTGAAACTAACTAACACAATTCATTTCAAAATCGGGCTATATCTCTAAAATAATTCGTTCTGTATGCATATAGGACCTCCCAAAGTGGAATATTCACAGTCCTTACACTTTTGTTGTAAATTTATAACAATTTTACGGCGCTGATGTTATTTAGTATCTTAAATGTAAAAAATATTTAACACAATTTAGTTAAATGTTAATATTTAAATTCGATTATATGAAATTAACTTGCGAAATTTTACCTTTTTATGAGTATAATATTAATCTTGGCACATTTATTGTCTACGAAATGATTTTTGATTCTTTAATTTTAATTTGTAATTTTTTTCTTGGAGAAAAATTATAATTATTTATATGTATTTGCTAAAGTTCACTCCTAAAAACTATTTCTCTAAACACAAATACAATATACACGACACAGATCGTAAAATGCTTGATCTCGAAGAGAACGTTTATAAGTAGAAGAATGAACAATTCATTTTATTTTTATCCACCGCCAAGACCCAATCAAGAACAGTTAGTTCCAGAATTAACTACTTTATATCGAGGTTTACATAAACTGGACTTTCTCAATACTAATTAAAAGTGATAAGAAAGAATGAAACCGGAAGGTCCAATTCTTCATTATGCAGAAACTTAAACGAGATACTTTTAGAGCAGCCAGTTCTATTTGACCTTTTTCACGTGATGCTGATCTATTCGCTTTGGCTGAAATATACAGGGTGTTTCCTAACTACGTGGAAAAAATTCAAGGGGTAATTCTACAGGCAAAAATAAGAAAAAAGTTCTAATTAACATGGGTCTGCAAACGCACCGTTTCCGAGATACAGAGTGTCAAAGTTTAAAAAAACCACAGAGTTATTAATTTTTAACTTCTAAACGGCTTAAAATTTTTTAATCAAATTTGGTACGTGAGTTTAGCATATGGGTAGGTTTAATTAAAAAAATTTCCAACTTCAAGCATTCATCAATGGCGGAGGTATGACTGTCCTTTTTTTCATTCAAAATTGTAATTAAATATGACAGTCATACCTCCGCCATTGATGAATGCTTGAAGTTGGAAATTTTTTTAATTAAACCTACCCATATGCTAAACTCACGTACCAAATTTGATTAAAAAATTTTAAGCCGTTTAGAAGTTAAAAATTAATAACTCTGTGGTTTTTTTAAACTTTGACACTCTGTATCTCGGAAACGGTGCGTTTGCAGACCCATGTTAATTAGAACTTTTTTCTTATTTTTGCCTGTAGAATTACCCCTTGAATTTTTTCCACGTAGTTAGGAAACACCCTGTATAAAATATTTTTTTCCTAAGAATAAAGAACAACATTAAAAGAAGTATAATTTTTTACAATCTAAAGCAATGTTCATAAATCTTTTTGAGATTACGCAATCCCTATAAATGCTAAAGTTTTTTAACCGTTCTTTAAAGAATATTTTTGGATAAACGTTCAATTTAGCGGTCCGTCAGGAAAACAGATAAAAATTGGTTGTACATTTACACATTTTTCACCAAATTAAAGTTATCTAAAGGTCTCAGATAGAGTTTGAATATCCAACCGAATAAACTTACTTAAATAATTTATTTTTCACGTTCAATTTATTGAGCA
>JABRWK010000302.1:0-11434 GCA_013372445.1 Hypothenemus hampei | reverse complement strand
AGGTGTCGGTATCCGACTTTATTTTTACAGGCTTATTCTTGAATCCAAATTTCTTTTTGGGTAATAAATCGTTTTCTAAAGTCTTTGCTCTGAGCTGGAGTTCTTGAAGAGCATTTTGACATTTTTGTAAAAAGTAGTTTTGTAAGAATAAGTTTGATGATGCAACGTATTTTTGTAGTAACAGAATTTCTTTATATATCACATTGAAATGCTCAGGTAGCTCTTTCTTCGACAATGTTTCCGCTTGTTTTAAAAGATTTTCGATCTGGCATTGTTTCCCATCAAAAGTTTTTTGAAAGAAATCCAACTGTTCGTTTTCAGCAATCACTGTCTTTTTAATGTCTTGCTTCTTTTGTAAATTAAGCTTCCGTTCTAATTCTCTGAGTTTCATTGCATTTACCTTGTCAGCTCCATCATTGATTAATTCCATTTTTGTAAATATTTTTTTATAAAAAGCTAATATTACTACTACTACAGGCTTAACTCTAAATGGTTAACAGATTATGACCTTTTAAGTAATTTGTCGATTTCTTCCTTGGACAATCTATAGAAAGGTTTATCAGATTTTTGGGCTGCTTCTAACACATTAAAAAATTCCTGACTTTTTTTATTCTGCTTTTTATCAGTGCTAATTAGGCCTGGATACTCCTGCAAATTGACTATATAAATCATCTCAAAGTTTAACATACATACCTCATACTTACTTCAATTGATTTTTCGTTACTTGAAGCTAAGCTTAATAAAACGTAACCTACTCCAGAGCAAGACACTAACCAGAAAAGGGACTTTATTAATCTAGTGGGTTCCATTAAGGCTACAAAAGTTGATATTAAATTTTTTATAGTTATCAAAGTACGAAATTTGTTCAATTGAAATCCATCTGTGGTCAAGTCGGTATTAAAAGCAATATTAAACATTTGGCTGGTATTTTACACAATTGATATTGTTTATAACTGTCAAACTGATCGGTGGGTTTCGTTTAAATCTGAGTGTTTTTAAAAATTGTGTCTTTGAAACCACACTTTTTGTAAAAATCCAAAAAGTATTATCAGTTTGATCCCTCAATTTTTCTAAAAGGACTAGCAACTATGGTAAAGCCACATTTGAAATGAAGTATAGAATGAAAAGGCATATTCCATATGCAATTGCGAGGAATATTAAATTGATTGTTTGTGACAAAACCTGGTGTTACAATCTTGTATCATCAAGTAAACTGCCGTTGATGTAATGGGAACAGCAATAACTTAAAGTGAATATCAAAATCAACCTGCACAGAGTCACAAGTTTTATAAAATAATTAGATAAATAGTTCCAGACACAGTTTCACGTGATTAGATTCTGTTTCACGATAATTTAGTAAACAATAATTAACCATAAAATAAATGGAGTTTACATTTACCTACATTACTATGGATGAGATATTTATAGTTAAACAAATGCTTAAACGATAACTTTTGAGACTGACGTACATAGTGAAAACTAAAAAAAAAACATTTCAATCGGCCACCTCATGAATTTCATATGCAAGATATATGTGTAAGAATTATTTGAAAATAAATTTCTGAATAAAATTTTTATATCTCAAAGATGGATTACAATTAACAATTATTATATAATTAATGATGTTATTTTATGTGGGTCTTTTGGTCAGTAATGCAAACAACTGATTAAACTTCTTTATTAAAGGGCCAACGTTTCGAAAGGCTTTCTTTGCTCTTTTCCTCAAGGGTCTACAATTAAATAAACAAAAATTTTATCATCCTCCGTTCTATTAAAGATGATAAAATATGATAACCATTCGAAATGTTGGCCCTTTAATAATGAAGTTTAATCAACTATTTGCATTATTGACCAAAAAACTCACATACAATAAGGCCATTATTATTAACAAATTGGTAAACAAAATATTACAACACAATTATACTATAATATTTACCTTTTGAGCATTCCAATAAGCCTGGTCAATTTTCCTAGTTCTATCGTTGGAATCAAAAAATTCACCTGTCTTGTAAAAAACTTCTAATATACTAGGAAAATGGTCGTTGAGATATTTTCTTGAATCTGTAATTTAAAAAATAATCATTATTCGAATTTTGTATAGTAAGCACGCCTGCAAGACTTCTCAAATCACATGTTCTTCAGACAAATTTTCATATTTTCCTTGCCTTAAATGTTTTCTCTAACTTTGTTGATGCAACACAAATATTTTTATATTAAATTTTTGAAAAAATGGTTTCAGTGAAGTTTCCGAAAAATCAGTCCCATTATGAAGTTTCTTGTTCGAAATTATCTTTTAAATCCAACTGTCAATTAGGTTTTTAGATCATAAACAATATTTGATAAATAAAAAAGGATTTATTTGTTAACAAAGTGCACAAATGTTTGAAAAACTCATTTTTTTGGTTTCCTGTGAAAAGGCAATGTGATTTTCTTATAATATAAAACGAATGTCTGATTTTTTTTAGAAAAATGTAATTGAAAGTTTCTGGATAGGGCTCCGGAACCCTATAAAATATAATATTTACTTAATTAAACCATCCTGGGACAGTAGTTCCAAGCAAATGTAGTCCATAAATAAAACGTGACTTACCACGGTCTGTCCTAACTTTTTGCCAACCTAAATAACTTCCGATGAAAAAGACCCCTTCAAAAATGAAAAGTGCCAAAGCTCCTTTTTTAATCCACTTTCTTGCCTGAGGTTTTGGGTGTTTTAACAGCATAATTTTTTACTATTTTTGGACATATTTATTAGTCACCCACGATAAACGGAAACGGTACTGTCAGTAATGTCACTTCGTGACAGGTAGACGTGGTAAAATAAAACTGTCTTTTTTAATATTGTAATAGAAACATAAGTGGACGTATGAATAAGCGAAAAATCAAAATCTGACGCGAAGCAAAAATTACTTTATTGATTATCACTGACCTAAGAGCCAATATATACACCACATCCCAACATTGAAATATATATATATATATTTTGTCTATGATATATTGAGATTAAAATGTAATATAAATACAGAAATTAAAGATAATTACAACAATAACCAAGGAGACATATAAGTAATAATTAGAATTACGTTATATTGATTATCATGAAAATTGGGCACAGTATAAAGTGACCCTTATGTCGTTACGGTGTTGCCGGTCTTTCATGTGTTTGTAGAAATAACCTGACATAGGCTTTCGCATTAGAAAATTATATTAAAAGGAATTTATGCATTCAATGTAATCAACAAATTAATTAATTGCGAATTAAATTTATTAAATATGTATATTTAAGACATTTAACTAACAGGTTAGAAACTATTCTGCATGAAGTTATCATCTATTCAGTTGACATTTGTTCATTTAATTTTTTAAATGTCAGTATCAGAACCAGAATATCGGAGTCTAGATAAAAACGTATTAAAGAAAGACAGAAACTAAGTTGAGTGTCAAACCACCAAGCTAATTTGAGGGTTTATTTAAAGAATACGTCAAATTTATGATGTCATTGGGTGTTTTTAAAAATTCAATTTATTAATAAAACCTTGCAAATTTTCCTTTATCATAAATTGAGTAATTGAGTGCAAAATATTTTGGAATTCAGCCTTTAAAGGTAAGTGTGGTTACGTAGTTACTTGATGTTATCATAGAATTATCGTCAAAATTTTACATCACAATATTCCTTAATTGTGAAACTTTTTTTAGAGCTTATTTATGCTTTTCTCTTCATCTAATTATGGCTTGGAGATCTCATGGCCGCACCAATGCCGAAATGGTGCGACATTTAAAAAGTAAGTAAATAAGCTGATATATTAACCTCGAATTTTCTATAATTTTTATAGCTAATGAAATAATCAAGTCTGATGTAATTGAACAAGCTATGTTAGCTGTCGATAGGAGTAACTATACTAGAGCGAATCCATATATAGATTCTCCGCAAGCCATAGGATATGGAGTGACGATTAGTGCTCCCCATATGCATGCCCATGCTTTAGAACTTCTGAAAGATAATTTGGTGAATGGTAGTCGTGCCCTAGATGTTGGATCTGGCAGTGGATACTTAACTGCTTGTATGGCAAAGGTGATGGGAGCTAAAGGGTTAGCACATTGTTTATAAATTTAATTTTATTTCGCTATATTAAGTTCTAGTGTTGCAGTTGGTATAGATCATATTCCAGAACTGGTTGAACTAGCCAAACAAAATATAACAAGAGGAAATCCCGATTTGTTAAATAACGGACAGGTTCAATTTGTTAATGGAGATGGACGACGAGGATACTCACAAATGGCTCCATATGATGCTATTCACGTTGGAGCCGCCGCTCCTAGCTTACCACAACCACTCATAGACCAACTTAAAGTATCTTAAGTGTTTTTTCACCTATTTAAAGATATTTGTAAATTTATTTTAAGGTTGGAGGTCGTTTAATAGTACCAGTAGGGCCAGAAGGGGGTGATCAGCAACTAGAACAAATAGACAAACTTCCAGATGGATCAATAGCTAGAAAAGTTCTTATGGGTGTTGTATATGTTCCATTGACAGATAAAGATCACCAGTGGCCCAGACATTATTGACGATCAAGAATTTGGAGTTTCGCCGCCGTGTTAGTTTTCATCTGTTGTTTCTTTGGTTGTGTGCCTATATTTCTTTAAACAACGTTGTCAGGCTTAATTTATTTATAAATTTACAGTATTGCAAAGATCTGAAAATTAACGTGTTTATCAAATTATGAATTGTGATATTTCTGTTTTATTCTGTGATTTATTTTTTTCATTTATTTTCTATATATAATTTTTATTGAAATATGTGAAAATAATTGAAATGTAGGATTTTTAATTGGAATCTACTGGTTTTGACAAATTCAAATTTTGAAGGTATGACTAAGTAGTCAATATGTTACGACCGTCTTATCTTCTTTTCGTCTTTATTCTATTTTCAATTTAAACCTAGGTCGTTAATAAATTGTACTGAATTATGTTATTTCTTCGCATTCTAAAGCAGGCAAAAATATGAATCAAAGATATTTTAAAATAATTTATTTATTTGTAACTTGTAATAATACATAATTTGTACATGTATACAGAGTATCTAGATACATTAATAACTTTGAATATAAATAGGTAAAGGAATCACTTTATATGAAAAAAAAATCATTAAATGATAATGGCAACTAACTTTGTACTTAAAAACTTTTTTAAATGATTTTAGAAAGAAAAACTTTTATCATTTACCATGCACACTAAACCATCACATTTAATGGGGAAAAATCACATTAAAAACAAAAATTCACTTTGGCAGGTGGTTAAATCGACACTCCGAGTCCTTACACGTTCCATTCACTTCAAACGGACACAAGATCAAAAAGGGGTTTAGTGGCGCAGTCCTGAAAATGAATTGTTAACATCATCAACACCATATAACACAAGTTCAACTAAAAGATTTTTTTTAATCTCTCTTGTTCTTGATGCAATGAAGCCATTGGAAGCATATATAGCAACCTGGAACTGATATTATTTAGTAGATCCGTTTAAGATATTTATTTAATTGTAAGAGTTAATAAAATTTTAAAGTTATTACGAACCTTCTATTTTTGATATCCAAGGGTGAAATGTATGTCGTGTATATGTAGGGTGCTGTATCCGACGTTTTATTATCTGACATTTCTTCGCAATCTTTGCTCTTCTCATTAATTTGATCGTTTACAGATGAATCTATAGACTCCTTACCAAAAGTTGGAAGTGATTTTTCATTTAAACTGAAAAGGCATTTTAAACTCAAAACGATTTTCAGAAATACATCAAACCTTAAATCAATTTTTTTCTTCTCGTCACTAAGCTCTTTCACAGACTGCAGCATTTCTTGATGTAGCACCCCTTGTTTTTTCCTAGCTTCTCTCAATCGCTCAACCAATTGTTCAATTTCTGAGTCCCATTGTTTTTGTTGCTTACTCACTGAATTCAATTTCCTTACTAATGGCCTTAGGTTTCTGTATTTCTCTTGAATCTGTAACCTTTTTATATTGGAAGTTGTAAGAACCCTTCTATTTTGCGGGTCTTAAGTAATGTTTACATGAAAACGCCAACGGTTTTTTTAGTAATAAAATTAAAAAAAAAAAAAAAAATTGATTAAGTACCTTCCTGAGTCATTGGATTGAAGTTTCTTGAGGATATTCCTTAAGACAATGGTTTCTTTTCGTTTTTCTTGTTCTCGCTTGGCAGCCACATACTCATGATGCCTAAATTCTTTTAAACGGGCTTCGCTTTTTGCTGAAAGTTGCATGTAGGATTTCGTTGTTTGTGTTGATTTAGTTTGAACCGATTCACTTCTAGTCACTACATCTTTTATATTTTTGCTCTGTACACTAACTACTTGAGTAATTTTTGAGAGTTTTTTTTCTCCAGCATTATTACGTTTTATTTGGGCTTTTCTTAATTTCAATAAGTTTTGTAACTTTTGATATTCTTCTCTTTTGTTGGCCGGCAAAAATTTTAATGCCGATTTTTCCAGTTCCTGTTTTTTCAGTATCATTGATTTGTTTGTTACTGATGTCTTCACAATAGGTTTTTTAATTACTCCTTTCAAAATAGTTCCATTAGTTGTTTCTACTTCTTTTTCTACTTTCGCTCTTTGCTCTTTTAAAAACTTATCTATACTGGTTTCAATATTGGCTCCTTTATTACTATTATTATTATTGTTTATTACCGTCTTGATATCAATATTATTTTCTTTGATAGGGATCTTTTCAGGACTGCCTGTACATTCTGAATCTGAATCTGAGTCCGAATTCACACAAATTATTAAAGGTTTCACTTGAGGTATCGTCAGAACTTTATTACTACTTTTAACAGTTTTCAATGTTTTAGTTTCTTTTGAAGAAGACACTGGTAACTTTGGGTCATCATCTTGTGAGTTAGTAATTTTTTTTGACATGGATGCTAATAAGAGGGCTCTTAGCACATCTTCATCTTCGTCTAGTGAATTTTTATCGGATTCATGATTGTTAGATTCAGAATTGATTTGGTTATTATCTGTCTTATTTTCACTCTCCAAATTATTATTTGTATTCTCTTTGTTCATTTCATTTATCAAATTATTGCTTTCAATTTTTTTTTTCTTTCTTTTCGCAAATTTGTTGTTAACAGCAGTCTTAAGAGCTTCAATTCTTAATTGCCTAAGTTCAGTATCTTGATCTTCATATGTTGACCCAAAAAGTTCACTATTATCAGAACTGCTTTCTGGTTTTGCCAATGAAGCAATCGGATCATCAAGATTAAGAACAATGGGAGTTTTGTTTCCGATTACATCAGACTCGGGTCCACTACTACCCTTTTCCATAGCTAGTAAACGAGTCATTAAAGGATTTTTTTGAGTTTCTTCTCCGTTTCTGTGTACAGCTGCTTTTAATTGAAATTTTAATTGTGAGCTAACCATAAATGATTCACTATCACTGCTATCAGAGTTCAATTGTTTAGGCTTTTTTCGAGAACGTTCTTTAAAATTTTTTCGCCTTTTTGAGCACTTATTTCGAAGGATACTATCTTCATATTCCGACACGCTGCTTAAAGACAATTCGGGTAAGTTTTCGCTATGAGAAAAGCACTTACCATAGTTGTTTGGGGGAAAACTGATGGAATCATCTGAAATTTCTTCGAAATCGTCCGATAAAATTTCGCCTTCTTCAGGCCCATCATCAGTATATGATGAGATTATTATTGGCGAATTCATTTTAACGTTTTCTTAAGGAGTATTTCGTTGCTTTTTTCTAGACTGCTGATTAAGCATTCACTCTTATCTATCGGACAAAATCATGGAGAAATATTTGACGTCTGTCACGAACGGTGCTACCACATCGGAAAAACAAAATATCTCTGGCGTTAAGGTTGCACATGAGACATCGATATTTTGAGAAAAGCGATATTTTCGTTTCAATGACCACCATTTTATAGTAAAATTGTATATGATAGACCCCAATTATCAAAACGAAAACAAAACAATCGCCACTTTTTATAAAAAGTTGGAGTAAATATAGTAAGTTGTCTATACATATATAATTTTAAGGCGAATGCATCGATATTTTCATACTGTTCGCTAACAGATAATTGTGGCCAAGTTACAAAAACTTTTCAATAAAACCTTTCGCCGTGCTACTTTTAAGGAATACCAATAGATGGTGTCACATAATACATTTTTCTTCTAGGAGTCCTAGAATTATAATTTTGTATATGTGTACATAGGGCCAAGTTTGTTATAGGTAGATCTGATAACCGGATTAAGTTTAGTTTTCGTTTGCGGATTATATCGATCTTTTCGGTATCCTGTAGTGGCCTAAAAGAAATTGTACAGGTTATATACAGTGACTTCTTTCATTCTATTTGGAATCATTTCCAGTAGAGATGGGCAAAACTGTTTTTTCCCAAGAAAGAATCAGATCTGCTCACACACTGAAATGAGTTGCTCTTTTGAATTACTCACCGCTCACATATTATGATCCATCGAAATGAACTTCATTTATATTAATTTTTATAATGGGTGCGTTCAACGAATGCAACAGTTGAGACCGTTGAGTAATATTTTCGCTAAACGGCACTCAGGAACTTACGCTTAAACACAACTGTTGTTCAACTCTCTCAACGGAAAAAATACTGTCATTCAATGTTATAGTATAGCTTTTGTTCGCGGAGAGAATTCCCAACTAGTTCAGCGACTATTTGCATGCGCAGTCCTTCAAAATACGTTCGCAACATTCAGAATTTTGTAAATCGCGAGCGCAATTTGAGGGATTGCGCATGCAAATAGTTTCTGAACTGGTTCAGGATTCTCTTCGCGAACAAAGCTATACTATAACGTTGAATGACAGTATTGTGAACCATAAGAGAAAGGAAGATGGTTAAATTAGAGAAAAGTTGCACATTTTTGAATTCTACAAAATAATGTTTTCAAATTTGAAAACTTCCAAATGGATTCGAAGCTATTTGACAACGACCTTTTGCGATTTTCTTTTTAATGTTTCCTGATTTTATTTTAAGAGACATGTTAAAATAAATTTGACATTCTCAACTTTATCTCCTCACAAGGCAATGTAGATTTTCATTCTGACGTTTCATTTCTTGGAAATATAGGGTGAATGTGCCAGTTATCGGCCACCTATACAATAATATATCTATACATATGTATAGTATGTATAGATATACATATGAGGGGGTCAGAAGCCAAGGGGTCCAAGTATTAAAACGTATAAATTCAGATATTTTAATTTAAAGTAATTTTATTAAAAAATTAAAAGTATAGTGAGTAGAAAAATTTCTCACCGATAGACACCAGTATTAACATTTATTTTAAACTCGAATCTCTGTGGCCCTAAGTAAATGTATATATTAAATTTTAATTTCTGCATTTAATTCGATTTTGAAGAAAAATCAACTTGGATCCCTTAGCTTCTGACCCTCTCATATAATCATAGAGTTCTGTCAAAGTGGCCGACAACCGGAAAAGGCCGAACTACCGGCACATTTATCCTACATCAACTTTTTTTTATAAATAATCAACAAATTTTATTTTACGCACAGTAAATTCTACTGTTTTCGGAATCCAACAATATATCACATTTATTAAGTATCAGGTCAAAAACCGTATTTTCCGTATTTCAACATAACGCAATTTTTATTCGACATCATGAATGGCTTTGAATTGAAGAAGGTTTGGAAATATTTTGTTTAGACTTGTTACTTATTGCTAACAAAAAAATGTATGTTGCAATTTTTTGAAAATAAAATGTATCTTCAACTTTTAAATAAATAATTATCGGTTTATTAATCGTAAAACATAAGTCCAGGTATGATATGCAAAACAGCAGTATTTTTATGACATTTAACAATGATATCTAGCAATTGTGTCAGGGTATAACAATGCGCAGTAACAACTTTTATTTACGTGCTGGAATGGTCTTAATTTTCGTTGTTGTTCTATTATACAATAGTCAGAAATGGTCAACCAGTTTAATACCGACTGATATTTATAAGTAATTAATTCAATATTGAATTGGTCGATCATTTCTGACAGTCAGCAAATGATTTCTGACTGCTCTATAAACAGACCTTAGATCAAGGATGAGCAACCTGCGGCCCGCGGGCCGCATGCGTCCCAATTCACTTTTCCGTACGGTCCGCCAATGCCTTATTTTTTAATTTTTGTATTATTTTTTTATTTCGTTCACTTTATTAATAAAGATATAATTTCTGTTTAACGTCTAATGTTACAGGTTTCTTATATGCGGTCAACACAAAATAGCACAAAAAAAAGGTTGCTCATCCCTGCCTTAGATGCTAAAATAACATAATTAATAAATGCGAAGAGTTTCATATAAGGAGTATTGAAAATCTTAATTTGTTCTAAATTTTGTATTAAATTTACAACATAATGGTGATTTAACCCTATACCGTTTTTAATGAAAATGAATAATGAACAAGATACATACAGTGCTTCCGTAAAGTAGTGGATAAATTTAATATAAATTAAAGGGGTATATTTTCAGAAAAACGCTCGCATCCGTGGATTTTTATTTTTGAATTCGGTTTTTTTGATGGTAAATTTATATATACAGGGTGGCCCAATAACCCATGTACCACCAACCACCCATCAACTTTGTTTTTTCGACTGAAAACATATATTTTTTATTTTATATTTAAAATCGACTTCAAATTCTAAGTATGTTTCATGTAGCATGTACTATACCTAAACTCAACAGATACTGAGATATTGACGATTGAAATTATGAATATATCAAGAGATATTAATAGCTAATTTAAGTTTTTTCAATCGTAAATTTCTCGGTATCAGTTGAGTTTAAGTATAGGATATGTTACATGAAACATACTTAGAATTTTAAGCAGAATCTAAATATGAAATAAAAAATTTACATTTCCATTCGAAAAAACAAAAGTTGGTGAGTGGTTGGTGGTACCTGATTTTTGGGTTACACTGTGTACATGAAATTACCATCAAAAAAACCGAATTCAAAAATAAAATTTACGAATCCCTGCGTTTCTCTGAAAATTTCCCCTTTTAATTTATATTGAATTTATCCACTACTTTACCCAAACACTGTATTTTATCGCATGAGCATAGCAAACGTGTGAATAGTTTGGTTAAACAATGAAACAATAGATAAAATACTGCAAAATTTAGGGTGTCTATTTTATATTCCGGTCTTTTATGACGCATTTACCGTTTAATTTACGAAGATCTGAGTTGCGCGAATATAAACCAGGCTAATGTATGTAATAACACTTTAAAATAAATGGAATATATACATTTTTTCAAATGAACCTACGAACATTTTCTTATGAAATAAAACCTGTAGAAGTCATATGAGTACACTACAATTGAAACGACGAGTCATACCTCGTGCGTCATAATTTATATGTCATTAATTTCATATGAATCAAA
>JABRWK010000301.1:52962-74170 GCA_013372445.1 Hypothenemus hampei | reverse complement strand
CGCCCATATTCCAGTGGAGTAAACTGAGCCACGTTTGGAAATCTCGTTTATTTTTACTAAAAAAGTTAAAATTATTTGATAATAAAAATCACAGTTGACAATTAAAAAACTACAAAAGTGACAAATGTCATGAAATGCCACCAATTTATTTTCTCAACAACAATCATCACCCACTACTTCGAATTCTAATGCAGTACACTGCAGGGAAAAAAAATGGGTAAATTTCAACCTCTTGTAGTTCCTCAATGGTAACAGTGAGGACATTTCTTCATACGTACTTTTCGACTCAAATTAACTCCCTCTATTCACTGGTAGAATATCGGTCACCCGTTATGACTCACCCTGTATAATATGAAACAATAAATCATTTATAGTTCCATTGAAAACTATTGAATTCAGAAATAAAAATTAATATTCAATCTGAACATTTCGTGTGAAAATTACTTAAGAATTCATTTCCTGAAGTATCTACATTTATTTAATTAACAATACATCTTAGGCCTAAATTTATATGGTATAGTAAACATTTTGGGACACGCCGTATATTTTCCGTTTAGCAGATACTCAGAGTTAGATAAAATGCTTCTATTTAAAACAATTGATGAAAAAATTCTGGAAAATCAGTTTTTAAACATGATTATTCGAAACATTGAGCAAATTTCTGTACTTCAAAGTTAAACAATCTTGTATCCGTTTTTAGTGTTTGTCTAAAACAGTTATTTAAAGTTTTATGTGTTAACTTTTACAAGTATCCAAAGCACAAATCAAGGTATAAATTTTATGAAAATTCTATTTTATTTTGTTATTTTGAAAAACAAATCACTACGTCATTGTAGTAAATATTAACTGTATTTTGGAAAAAATAAAGTTACATTTGTATACCTCTAAACTATACATATAAATTTTGATTTTATATGAGGACACGTTGATGAGTTTTGTATTTTAGATACACATATATTGTATAATGGGTATATTAAATTTCCAAAAAAAAACTTTCCTTTTAAAATGTCAAATTTAATGTTTCTAAAAAAACTAATTAATAAAAAAAACATTCACAACCTCCAAATTAACAATAGAATTAGTGAGTGAAATTAATATTTGACGTAAAACATTATTATTTTACGTCAAATATTAGTTTTACTTACTAATTTTATTTTTAGTTTGGAGGTTGTAAATGTAACTTAAGTTTTCTTAATTTTCGAACTGATCACAATATTTAGGAGTTAAAAATCAAGGATTTTCCCCAAAACATTTTATATATAATTTATTTTATGTGGTAAATATGCATAGTAGGTTTATTATTTTAAATTAATTCGGTAATAATGATGCATAACGTGTGACATTATTAGATATTAATCGCATCCGTGTGGTGATTTTCAAAGGTCTCGATATATATTAAGAAAGCTTCAATTACTTTAGACCTCCAACTGAATAATAATTAACACGATCTTCAACTGAAACCTACTAACTAAAAACAAGGAAATACAATTTAAATTAAGTACTAAAAACTCAATTGTTTTTTCCACTCTTTTTTTCACATCACTATTATAGAGTTTAGGGCTGATAATTCCACACTAAATTCCTATTATAAAATCTTATTTTTCAAATTGAATTTTTTCATTGTAACTTCTAACCCACATGGGGATTTCTTAAAAAGAAATGTTCTCAGCCCACCAGAAGAAATTTAAATGCAAAGCAGGACAGGACCACTTTAGACTTTTTGTAATCTGATTATTTTCGGATCATTGACTCTTTGCACTTTATCCGACCTTCATCTTTAGCTTTAGCCTATAGAGACCTATTCTAATACCTAATTACAGCTGAGAAATCAGTTTGGATTACGTCTTCTTAGTGTAAAATTAATCCTATATATTCTATCTCTTGATTTAGTATAAATGAACAAATTTACATGAAAATATTGCAAAATTTAATAGTTCTATGTGCCAAAAATAAAAAATAAACTTATTCACTTCTTTCTTCAAGAATCGTATTTTGGCTTGCTTACCACAAGTAATTTGCGAAAAAATTCAATAACAGTTATGTCGTGAGTATGAAATCGTAGAAACTAAGGGAGTAAACTATCAATTGAGGTGGTTTTTACGCGTGACAAAGTTGCAATAAACATCGATGTATAGTACCTCGAAACGTCACCATCTTCAAATTTATTCGCAAATACGTTCCTTTTCTTGAGATTAAATAGACGTTTGCTTTCTGCACCTTTTTGTGGCCATTTTCCTTTTCTCCTAATTAAACTTACCCTAACGTTAAACGTTGGCCGAGTAAGAGAGAGTGCAACTGGTTTAACAGTTTAAACTTTATTCATAGATATAACAAACACCTAATTTACGACTAATCCTGTTGTAAAAAAACTTACAAAAAATCACTATTTTGGATTTAATATATGCTAAGGTCTTTTTATATGAATCATCCTGTATACAATTTATGTAAATCGTAGAACATTTAAAATTATTAATCATTAACAAATCTTGCCTTTAACGTCATTGTATCGATCTTGAAAATATTCTATCCTGTTGTATGCATGAATAAACAAAACATAATTCAAGGATGTTTTCAATCAAAATTTTACTACCTAGATTGAATTTTTGGGGATTTAAAAAAAAGGAGCGATTAATTGAATTTCGACGTGAAATTCCATGTAATTGACCTAGTTTACAATACCTTTACAATTAACTGAATTTCATGATTATCTAATAATTAAGTAATTCATTAATGAAATCCACAATTACAGTAACAATAAAACAGTTCACCCCATTTAAACTATATTTTTCCAATGTGGAATATCTTTTCCACACTGCACCACATTGAAAACCTTTTACTTTATCTTTCAGTAAACAAAAGGAAATAATGGGACGGTTTTAAAAATATCAACAAATTATTTAACTAACTTATCACTATAAAACAATTTTTAAATTCAGGCCGTTACCTACGACAGTGCATCTCAATCTATTCGTTTCGTATTCTTACTACTGGTAAGTTATATAAATATTTATATTTAAGTTTTCTTTAAATATTTTTTATGTAAAATTTGTCCGAGAGAGTGACTAGACCTGATCGATAACGAAATAATAGGGCCCCCCATTAGTCAAATGAAAAGTTTCCGGTCAATTTCCTTTGTGGTAATATCTTGATAGCAATAACAAACAGCAATTTGTTGATTTGACTGAAAAACACCATGTTGTAGATAAATATTGACGAATACCTAAATATGGTTAGATAACAATCTTGTCTTTAACAAATCAATGTTTGACATCGTGAAGAAATTGACGATGTTGCATCAAAGATTGTAATCGAGTATCATTAAAATTTACCATTAAATAATGGCTTTTAATGTTGTCAATTAGACACTTCAATTACAAATATTATACAAACAATTTTTTTAATTAAATACTAATCTCACAATGTACAGAGTTATTTACATTACAGATTCATTAGAAAATTTTGTACTTTGCATTTTGTTTATTTTTCATATATTTATGTATGTGAATTTTTAGATTTTAGGTATTAAGCTAGATAAATATTTATTAAGTTTTTCTATACTTAAATCAAAAAGCGTTTTTGAGAAATTTTCATTTCTATTAAAAAAAACTTTAAAAGCAAGAAAATAATTTATTTCAAACAGAACATTTTTTTATATATTTTTCTTCAAAATTGAAATCTTAATTTATTTTTATGACATTCCTACACACATTATTAAGTTTTTATATTATATTGGTTTATACAAAGTTTTTCTGTATTTTACGCAAATATGTAATAATTTGTATTATCTTAGTCGATTTTAAAAACAATATGGATTCTATGTATTTATGTAAATAATATGTCAACGATGAATATTCATATGTTAGTTATTAAAGAAGAATACGACAAATATTAGATAGGTAGAAAGTGGCACAAATTTTTCTTTTAAATTAATCAAAAATTATAAAAAAATTCAATTTGCCCACAGAAAAAAATCAAATTTTATTTTTTTTATTTTTATTTATTTTTATTTAACCATTATTGTTTTATTCGTATGTACTTCTATCCTCATTCATCGAGTTGCTCAACATGAAATACAAAAGAGAATGTTTTACTGTGTGAACAATTTGCTTAAATTTGTTTGGTTTTTATTTTATGTTATTTCTATTTTACAAATTTCATTTATTTCTGGTGTTTTATTTGTAATATTTTTTAAATTTGGTATTAGTTTTTTGATAACCGGTATAATTGATTAAAATTATTCCAGTCTATCATGTTTGGTTAACATCTGAACAAAATTTCATAAAGCTAGTTTAGAAAAATCTTTAATTTTACATTCAAAAAATTAGATTAGGAAGAATTAAAAAAAAACCAAGAGCTTTCGAAAACGGTTAAGAAAACAGCCAAGAATAGAAAAATATATAGGTTCCTCCTTTTAAAAGAAGGAATAATGGGCAGTTAGATAAACAGATCATATCTGTATTAAACCTCGCCCTTAACCATAGAATAAGAAAAAATTTTAAAAATGCAAATACATAATTTTTAATAATTTAGTAACGTGGATTAGTCGGCATCTTTTTTTGATTTTTACAAACTTCCCAGTGTTAATCTAAAAAATGCAAAATTTGTGGATTAGGCCACTTTAGCGTTGACGTCCTCAAGTATGTACAAATAAATATCGATAAAATTGATTTAATACGGTTTTAAAATAAAATATGTATTACGCTTTACCAATTAGCATGATCTTGAAAGATGTCGAAAAACATTTTTATTTTAATATTGTATTTTTTGTGAAATTAGAAAGAATATTTTCTTAAATAATCCTTGACATCTATATTTCGAATAAAATAAAGCAATAAACAAAAAAAAGATTATAAATTTGCAATATACGTAGATAAGAATAATTATCGAAGATTTGAATTAGCCTAAGTACACTGCTCAACAAATGAATGGTATATTTGTAATGGTTTGAAAAATTGTCTTTGAATAAATTTTTAATCGAATTTGCTGCATACTGCCTCTACAAACCATTTTCTCATTTTGAAGTTAAATCTCTTGAGTAAAAAGGCGAAAAAACTTATATACACATAAACTTATCAGTACAAGCAGTTTAATTAGAACAATTGGGCCCAGAGGAAATGTCCTCCAAATAATATATTACAATGTATTTTCAGATAATGGATTTTCAACTTGACAGATTACTAGAAATTATAACTTTAGGTCACAAAATATGCCTTCTCTTTTTTTTTCTTGTATATGAATGTACGTCTATAGCACTTTTGCGAAAAATATAATAGCGATAAGTAAAAATGGTTGCATCAGCTTCGACAGTACAAATTTTTCCACTTGGCTACTTTTATTTTACGATCAAGAATTAGGTTATCATAATAATAACAAAAAAAGACAAAATCCCTTGTACAAATTTTGGAGTCGCAAAACGAAATAGTGGTTGACGACAAATTTTCCATCAAAAAATGGAATTTTGAATCGAAGAAGTTTAAGAAAACTTGTTATGATTAACGAAAGCACATTAACTATGTATATTAAATATGTTCAAAAAAATAACTGGTCGTGAGGTTTTTTATTCAATATTATTAAGAAAAAATTATTTGTTTATTTTTTTCAAAAATACATTAAATGTATTTTAAATAATTCAAATTTTGAATTATTTTCGCTTACGTCCCTAAATTAATGCAGTGGATTTACTTGAATAAACGATCTTTTTAATATTGAATATACCGTCAATGTACTGCCAAAAATAATTAAACATTTATTACTCTAAGAAGTTTATTCAATAAATTTACTAATTCTAGTCAGACTTTCAAAAGAAGGTTGCACAAAACTATCTGAAAAGCCTAAAAACATACATAAATACTATACAGGGTATCCCAGAGCTGTGGGGACAAAAGTCTAGGGGAGGTTCCTCTCAACAAAATAAGCAAAAAAGTTCATATAAACATTGGTCCGGAAATGCTTCGTTACCGAGATACAGGGTGTTAAAGTTTAAAAAAAGGACATTTCTTTATTTTTTAAATTCTAAACGGCTTAAGATTTTTTAACCAAATTTGGTATATGAGTTTAGCATATCGATAGGCTTAATCCAAAAAATTACCAGCTTTCAGCATTCACCAATGGCGGAGATGTGGATATCATGTATTATTAAATTTGTATGGAAAATAAGGAAAAAAAAGGATACTTATATCTCCGCCATTGGTGAATGCTGAGAGCTGGTAATTTTTTGGATTAAGCCTACGGATATGCTAAACTCATATACCAAATTTGGTTAAAAAATCTTAAGCCATTTGGAATTTAAAAAATAAAGAAATGTCCTTTTTTTTAAATTTTAACACCCTGTATCTCGGTAACAAAGCATTTCCGGACCAATGTTTATATGAACTTTTTTGTTTATTTTGTTGAGAGGAACCTCCCCTAGACGTTTGTCCTCACAACTCTGGAACACCCTGTATACTATATACTAATGGTTGACAATGTAACATCGAGCTTATAAAATTGGTTTGCCAGTGAGCATACACTTTGGAAATTTCGAAATTGACGGCCTCGTCTCTTTGCTGGCGAGTTTGCATTTGGTTTATAAATGATGACGGTCGAATATTGGTATGGCAATAAAGGACAATAAATTAATGAAAATTAATGGCCTTAACAGTTCTTTTTGCATTTCAATTGGTTTAAAAAAAGGGAAGAAGTATGAATTATTAGTCGCTCTAGAATAATGGCAGTCATAAGGCAACCTAATAAGAACAATAATTCTTCTTTTTGGGTATATTCAATGAAAATTTCGTTTTAAATAATTCCAACGCACATCGTCATCATGCCCAAATTGTAAGCAAGTTTATTAAATATGCAAAACAACAAGAATATAGTATTCATCCATCGAAAATTGTATCTTTACATAAATTAATTATAAGATCATACTTCAGCTTTAGAGCAACTTCATAATGTCATGGAGTCAGAAAGGTTTCGGAATATGATAGTGCTACGGCAAAAACATGAATTGATCGTCGGTAAAACCATAATATTACTAGTAAGTGCAACCCATTGTTATAGACAAACGCAGATTAGGTAAGGTAAAGTTGGTGTTTAAAAAAGGACGCTGTAGCATAATCCTACACCTAACTGTCATTTTACTGACAATGACCTTTCATATTAAGATCATTTGTCTGCGGTGACCGGTTGCGTTTATTTCAGATTCTATACTTTTGCGTTTTCCTAGCGACGCACTTGTTACGCCCAGCAGAATGTAATGCGTTTAACGTATAAAACCGCATATTCCTAGCAACGCACTTTTTACATCCAGCAAAACGCTACACGGTCGGCATAGCATAAGATTCACGGTACGCAATAATGTTCTTTTGAATTGTCAGTTAAGTTATGACAAAACCTATGACATTTTGAGCAAATTAGTATATATATAATAAGCACAAAAATATATTTTTTTATGTTTTATCACGTCGTTTATATGACAAGACATCAATTTTGACGGTAAGTTGCGTCGCATGTATTACGTTGACGGGGAAGGTTTTTTATTGTTTTGCGTTGTTTAGGAAAACACTTTAATTTATTTTACGTTAACCATTGGACAGCGTTATACGTTGAATGCATTACGTTCTGCTGGGCGTCAAAAGTGCGTCGCTAGGAAAACGCGGCTTAATCTTGTACTTATACTTGTACTTGTATTATGATATATCTACAAATCTAATACCTACATATTATCAAATAATGAAAAGGTGTATAATATTGTTGTCATTGTCATAAAATAAATTCATAGAACGTTATTCTAACTACTCTTTAAAAACGTTGATGTTTGCATTAATAGAACCAGTTTAAAGTGATAGTCACTAGAAGCGCAAATTACCACAATACATATTGAAGAATTCTCGCTAAATCCCTTAAGAAATTAATAGTTCTTAATTTATTGAAATTTAGAACGCAATTGCGAAATCAAATACTAAATAATTTGAAAATATATGTGTGACAAAAATATTAATTTTTTTACTTTTGAATTTAAAGCTAAATACAACAGTAACTGATGGATTATGAAATAATGTAATTTGTCTCTTTATTAATGAATTGAACATTTTTATTGTTAGTGATTAAAAAAATTAAACCAATAATCAAACTTAACACCCAGTATTTTTTAGCTTAGACAAAAAAGACAAAAAAAACTCAGGACCGTCGATTTCATTTTGGCATTTTTTTGACATTTTCAATCCCGTAGATTCAACCCCTATTAGGAGATGACTTCTAGCTCTGAAACCTTAAATGGAATCGGGTATACGTCGTTTTAAAAGGCGTTAAGTTTTCATTTCAACAATATCTAGTTTTTTAAAATTAAGTGGACCGTTTACGATGAATAACATCAGAAAGTTCTAAATAGCAAAAAAATACCCATTAAAGGCACAAAGAATTGAAATTGTATCCTTTTTCTTCAAAAATAATGACAGTGTTAGAACTGAAACTCGATTATTCAACGAGAAATATCCAAATACATATTTATAATGACGAAATTTAATAAAACGGGGCACTTCAAAATAGAAAAAACAATATTGAAAATCCAATTAGAAATGAAGGAGGAGGCAGTTTTGTATTATATTGCAGTAAACCATATTGTCAGGAGAAGAACATTATCTAATGTCTTAAAATGTTTCACATACCACCATTCAAATGATACTTCAAAAGTATAAATTTTATTTTATTAAATCCAGCCAGTTTACGAGTTGAATGATAACGTTAATGGAATTTTGTAATCAATACTGATCAGAATTGCCTTTTTAACATCTACTTTTCCAATGAATGTACTTTTTAATGATAAAATCAACCCTGGCGTAATGTCGATATACGTAACCTACGAATATTCCATGGAGTACATATTTAGCATCCAGAAAGCTAATTGTAAGAATTTTCAGAGATTGTATTGGTAGACCATTCTTTTTGGATATATTTGGATTTGTTGCTAAACACTGTTAATCCAGCTTTGATAGACTTAATCGAACACGTCGTACATAATCTTCCATTACACGCTATCCGTAAAGCAATTATAAGATTGCAACATTTTTCCTGAATGATGTCTCTGTTAGACTTTTATCTATGGAAACATCTAAAGACAAAAATCCAGGAAACAAAGCCCAAATCATTACAAAATTTGTGATAACGGATCATAACAACTACAATTAAATTACACACACTATGTGATAAAATATTAAAAACGATTCTGAGTAATGTCTCTACTGCCGTGTAGAAGTTCGTGGTAAACACTATCGACATACATATGATAAATTAACCTTTCGGCAGATAGTTTTACCATTTTTGAATTTCTGACATTATTCCTCGTACACAACAAAAAAAATGCCCCTCTTTAAAATAAATTCGACAAGTCCTAGCGTTTTTTCATTGTTTTCAACAAAGCTGAAAAATACTGAATGATAAATTTTCGATGGGCCACCCTATATAGATAATATGTATATAATACAATTATTGAGCAGTGTATTTATACATATATTGATAAGAAATTGGATAATAATTTTTATATATTTGGACAACTAAACATTATTATTTTAATCGGCGTGAAATCACAATAGCCTGTTCTATACATAGATACACCGACTTGACTCCAACGAAAATTTTAGTGACATGCGAATAATATCTGTTGCGGTGTGATGACCCAGATCCGTACGTTCCACATTTTATCTATCATCTTAAAATAAGTTTATTATTGCGGATTTTGTGTCTGAAAAACAAAAATAGTTCTGAAGGTTTACTTCGAAGGCTTAATTTTTATTAACAGATATTTATATGTTTTCCAGATACTTATTACTACTTGTGCCAAGATGCCTGTAAAAGATTTTTTCCAAAAAATTCAACCAGTCCAATTGTATGTGGTCCTTGCTTTAACCGTTTTATTCTTCATTGTCGAATTGATTGTTAGTCACCTCACGCATGCTTTGACCCTTTTGATGGACTCTTATCACATGCTTTGCAATATATTGGCCTTATCCGGCTGTATAATCACAATCAAGGTGAGTTTATTCATATTTTTATTTTATTTAGTGGTAGAATACAAATTTGTGTAAATAGAAACTTGTATAAGTAGTTTTTTCAATGTGAAAGCATCTTAACATATGAATTACGATATATCAAAACATTAATATGCATACCTTAAAAGGTGTTATACAACAATGTTCTTTAATGTATTCGTTCGGAAAGTGGGTTTGTGGGTAATCAATTTATTTATGTGAATTTTCGCTATCACTATTTCATAAAACGTAAGTTTTTTTCTCAATTCTTGAAACCTTGTTTAAGTAAAAAAACTTTCCTGTTACATTAAAAATCTTCGACATCGTATTTTTATTATATAGGAAGAATTCTGAACTGACATTAAAAATTTATGGCGTCATTCTTGCTGAATGCCACTAACACAAAAATAGCGTTTTTTTTCTTGATAATTAAAGCACCAAACAATTGAATGAAGTGATAAGGATCTTCTTGACTTACAATAAACTTAAAAACAATGTCAATACAAACAATTATACAGGCACATTGTCTTAACAATATCAAGAACATGTGGCATAATTTTGTCACAGCGCTTTTTTTCAATAAAAGTAAACAATGAGATTATTAAAAAGAGAGAAGATTAGCAAAATTATACATTTCTTTTATTTACAATCTTAACTTTAAAATTTATGTTAAACTCTATAGGTAGGTTTTAAACCTTCGTACAAATACTATATATCATAAATGTGTCGCAATTTTTCCAGAAAATTAAAAAAAATAGAAAAAAATAATATTAAGTAGAAAAGAACATCTATTGACAGCACAACTGGTTTCTAACAGTTTAGAATCTCATATATGCTCTACATGATACATACCAAATTAAATACGAGTTCTAATCGTATAACCCCATAATCCTTGTGCACTTTCTACGCATAAGTTTTTATACAAAAAATATGATTTAAAAAACTATCGAAAACTATCACCTATTAATAGTTTTCCGCCTCTACTATTAAGCGAAATTTTCAAATTATATTTAAAGAAAATATGCTAACACAAAACGTTTACTTACTTTTTGCGTGTTACTATACTCTATTTTGAATACACCTATGTAGCGACATCAATGAACATATTTTTTGATAAGCAACAAAAACGTACTGTCCTAACTAGTAATTTTTGCTGAAACTGCAACCTTCGCAAACGTTTTGCGTGATATTGTTCTACAGTCTAGAAACACCATAATAACTAGAAAAGAAAATAGTATGGCAAAATTAATATGGCGAATTTATAATAAATTATAATGCACATCACACGAAAATTATATAAAATGAATCGAACTTTTGATTATAATATTTACAAGAAACTTCTAACTTTTTTTTGTTAAACTATGACCAGGTGAAACAATTGCCCGATAATTAATTGTCTAAATGTATAGTAACCGCGGTAAATATTGTGTTTTCGAATGAATCCAGTTCTCCTTTGTATACATCCTAACGTCGTTTGCCTGTCCATAATCAGAGGAGTGATACATCCAATGTAATTTTCGTCAAAACATTCTTTACGATAGCGGCTCGCTAATAATATGGAGCAGAATATCTTTTAAGGAACGCACAGCATTAACACCGCTTCCTGTAGCTTCAGTAACGGCGCATATTATAGCAAAAAGAAAGCCAATTGCTAACCTACATAAGTTAGAACCTGCTTTAATTGAAGAGTGGGACCGCATGCCTCAGAAACCTAATTGAGAACAAACCGAGGCGTACTCTAGTAGTAATTGCAGTAAATGGAAGAAATATACGTAATTATTAAAAGAAAAATATACTCGTAGTTATGATTGTTGAGGTTCAGTTGAAATGCACCTAATTCATCATTCAATTCATCAAAATATGTCAGAATAAACATCTAAGGTGATAAAATGCCTTTTAAAAAATGTTATATCCTGTCTGTTTTAGACAAAATTTATAGTCAACTATTGAAATAATATGATAATTTTCGTGCGGTGTGTATTTCTAAAATCAATATTAGGAACATTAATAAAACAAAAATAAAATAGAAAAACTGATTATATGTAGAGAATGCCTTAAAATGAAATAGCCATTATTTGACTGTAGACTGGGAATGCTGTAATGAGCAAAAAAAATCAAACATCGCTCACTCAGCTCTATAATAGCTAAAATGTACTTTAAACATATTTTAATATTAATTAATTAATACTAAAATTAATTAATGAATTGATTTTATTTGTATTTATTAATTTTTGTTACTACAAAATTTGTACTATCTTAATATAGTGTTTTGATTTGGGCTTCCTCAAATGAACACGGTGATTGACAGTTAAATCTATATACACTATTTTGGTGATAGGGTACTTCGTCACAGTTTAAAATCGCCTATACTATATCGCTCGCGGTATGCAATGCTGACAAAAGTGAAAAATAGAAACATGATAGAAAGTTCGCTTTATAAAATTCATTTATTTAAAATAAATCACAATTATTCAAGCATAATATAAGAAAATAAAATTAATAATTTCAAAACTGGTCAATTTTCGGAAATTAACTTAATAAATATTAAATAAATGTTTATTATGAGTAAGAAGTAAAGAAACTGGAATTTTGCAATATGAGGCAATCTGATGAAAGGAAAGCTTGACATTTAAATTAAATTATAAATTTTTAAATTTAACGGAATCGATAATGGTTGAAATTGTGGCACCTTTTTGAATTAAACAGTATTTAGTGTACTATTTGATATAGTATTTAAATGATTTATACAAATTTTGGATATGAGCCATTACTGTAAGCCGTGAAAGATTAGGTGTAAAAAAATGAAAAAAAAAAAACGGACTTTAATACCAAGCTCCTTATGATTTTCAATTTATTGAATATCTCTTTAAACAATTTGTTATTGGGACAAAATGACATGAGTGAAAATTATAACACAATTGTAGTTTAAATAAAGATTTACATTTTTTCGAAATATACCTATCTAAAATTTTCAAGAAAATAATATAAAGTGTGTTCAAATTTAAAAAAATAGTGATTAAATTACGTATGACAAACAGCTTAAAAAAATTAAATTGCTATGCTGGATAGGACAAAAGTTATAATAGTCAACAGAAATGATTTTATAGCAACGAAAAGAAACATTCAAAAATGGTTCGCTTCTTAGAGTCATTAGGGGGTTTTTCTATTCCGCTCGAAAGACCAAATACTTTGGAGTGATTGTTAATTTTTATCCATACCAGAAGAAAACTGTTAAATTTCGTTTTATATTAACAATTAGGAAGAGAATGGGCTGCCAATTGAAATTTCTTCCATTATCAAATTCACTTTAAATTAATAATTATACAGGGTAGTCTAATAAGAGCGCCTCGAACGCCTTATTAATGGTTTTGATCGAAAGTTATTTTTAGAGATATGAACTGCAAATTGTTATAAAACCTAAAGGTATTTTCTAACTTTTTTTTACCACAATACAGTAGAAGGTCCATATTTTAATATGCTTTCAAGCTTTACTTCATACTTTCTACAAGACATCCACAAGAGTAGAGCAAACTGGAACATCAAAGAATGGTCAAAACTCAGAAATTTCAAATGGAACCATACTGTTATTTTCATGTATTATTAAACTATGTAGAAAAACAGCCCATTTTCACATTTAATTTTCTATAGTAAAGTTGCTTGGTTCTTGTGTAATTTCGTTTTACAAGTTTATGTAAGTTTTGCAGACATCTGCACCTGTCACTTTCAACATTTAATTGCATATAATTGGAAAACTATTAATTTTAAGAACGCCAATGTATTAACAAACTTGTAATAATATGTAGGGTGTTCCATTTAAAATAAGCAAGCAAGTCGACTTCCGGTAAAATCGGAAGTGTGACGTCATTGAAAATATTTTAGTTGAGCTCGCCCCAAGGCTTTTATTAAACCACCAAATTTTTGTAATTCTGCTATCCATAGTTTACTCAAAATTTCTAATGGGCATTCCCGGTGGGACATCCTGTATTTTACTACATATTTGAAATTAGAAGAAAAATAATGGGATTTTGCATAACACATAATAGGTCTAAAACATATCTACATACTTTTTGAGAAATTTAAGAAAATGTAAAAATGCAAGGATCGAGAAAAGATCGAATTGTATTTCGACGTTTTCCAAACTGAAATTAGTTCCTTATTAATTTGATATACAGAGTGAACGAAAAGAGTGGTTACGTCTTTCATACTTATAATTTAGGATATCTTCCATATTTTAAGTGGAATGTATACATTTTTATGTATTCACTAAAACCATTAATTAAAATGTTTTCAAAAAAATACTATGATGTCCTATACCAATCTTTTACTGTTTCGTAAAGTAAGTTTTTATTTAAATTTTAATAAAAACATTAAATAAAATAAATTATTGTCAGAGTATGCTTTGAATTGATTGCTATGGTGATTACATAGATATTTGTGTAATGTTTTTTACTTAAATTTAAAGTATATGGTATTTTCTTTTATTTTTTTTATTAAAACCACATATTTTCAAGAAACTCTGTAAAATAAATAAATACAACAAATAAATTGTTTGTTATTAATACAAAGTGCAATACGTTTTTGAAGAGACAATTTAACTTTTAAATTGTGTTCTATTTTTAAAAATATCTATGTAATCGCCATAGCAACCAATCCAAGGTATATTGCGATAATAATTTGTTTTAATTAATGTGAAAATATTATTAAAAATAAATAAAAACTCACTTTAAGAAAAAACAATAAAAGATAGGTATACGACGACACAGTATCACTTGAAAATGCTTTAATTAGTGGTTCTAATGAATACATAAAAAGGATACATTCCATTTAAAATAAGGAAGATATCCGAAATTATAAGTGAGCAAGATTTCACCATCCTGTTTTCTCACCCTGTATATGAAATTAGTAAAGAACTAAGGTCCTACGTATACTTCTAAAAACAATTTTCGATCAAAACCATTATAGTAAGGCCGTAATCATTCGAGGCGCTCTTACTGGAACACCCTGTATATTTTACAATATATCAATATTAAAATTTACTAAACTACAACATATAAATATATAAACAGAATAAGTTTTTTGAGGTGGAGCAAAGAAATGATTGCTAAAAGAGTAAATGATTTTTATCTGATAATTAAAATGGATTTACTTGTTAGTTTTTTTATTTGTTGGTTATCTGTCAGATAACAGTAAAATTTATTGAAAAATTCAAATAATGAAATACATTGAATTAATAAAAAATTTAAACTTAAAATTAAAATTTCCAACATGTACGTTTCATATAGAATTGTACACTTTTATATTTTACTTAAAAAAATAGTAAAAAATGTAAAAACTTAAGAATTTTATGAAAATTTAAAATTTATAGTCGACAATTAGAGGCATTTAATTAAATAAACTAAACACCCTATTTTTTAAAATGTGTATTTACGAAAAAAATTAGTTTCAAATGAACTGGTGAGTGCAGAAGACATATTAGTCACGTTTTTCAAATTTTACACGAGAGAAAAAAAACGTTACATTGGCCCCAAATTCAGACAATATTAAATATTTTTAGGCTCACATGCTGTGCTTGAGATTTAAAATGGTAACCATTCACTAATTAGTCAGTATTTCTGTCGTGCTTTTTTTCTAAAATTCAAAAACTAACTGTGACTTGTGTTATTTCTTCACTAAACGAATATTTATATCATTAATAATATGCAATTTTCTGATTTTCTCTATGTATACAGGACAGTGTTGACATTCCAGGAAAAGTCAAAATAAGTCAACATCCATATTAATCCATATAATCTAGCGCTAACATAACATAGCTTATATAACCACATAAGTCAATGATGCATGTTATTTCTGCGCTCAACACTTTTTTCCTCACTCTTATAACTCTGCAACGAAAGCCTTAATTGACGTGATTTTTTAATACAACATGTAACTATTCTATTCGAACAAAATAGAACTAAAAAGGGAATTTCGAATTTCTGATGACTTATGTGGTTTCTGTACTCACCAATTCAAATATGAATATAATAAATAGCCATTATAAATAGCATATTGGAAAGTGATTTAGAGTAGAAGTCTTGGTTTTTTATACATATACACAGGGTGTTTGGTAAGGAATTGTCGATACGTTAACTGGGGGATTATTTGCGTAAAAATAATCCGATTTAATTAAACTTACCTTAGTCTATAAGTTGATAGTAACGGAGCTACAGGGTGTCAAAGTTGAAGAAAAAAATCACATTTTCTCTAATATCTTTCAACTACTTCGAGTTATTTTTACGAAATTTGGCATAGAGGGGTATCAACTTTTAGATTAAGGTAAGTTTAGTTAAATCGGATTATTTTTAAGCAAATAATCCCCAGATATAATAACATATAAACCATTACTCACCAAACATCCTGTATGTCTACTGCGTTTCTAAAAAGATTGTACAAATTCGACTAAAAATTAGGAATGTATTTGTTTAAAAATGTTCATATACCTGAACAAGATGAATGGAACGTCTATTTTCTGACATAGTATACTCGATCTATATAGGCTGATACAAAACAAAAGTTATGACCCCAAGAAGGACTTAGGGAATTTTTAAAGTACCAACAATTTTTTGGGTTACTTGCAGATGAGCGCAAAATGTAAAATGTTATTAAAAATAAAACTAAAGAAATTAAATTGTATTTGGGCATTAAGCTATATTCTGTACTGGGCCAAATTTGGAGTTTGGTTTATTTAAATCGTCTTTCTCACGTCACATATCATGATTCTTATTTTTTATTTTTGAAAAACCAATCATTCAATGACAATTGGCGTAATCTTATAAAATATTGTTACAGGAATCCCAGTCGAAAAATTCCAAATTAATTTGTTTGTATTTTGTCAAAGTAAATAATATATTCCAGATAAACAATAAAAACAACCATGATATTTTTTTCTTTACTTATTATAATAAAATACGATTTAAAAAAATGTTGTCCTTTCGGAAAAATTTGCCATAAATAAAATATCGTACCATTGAAATTGTATAAATTAAATTAGCTGTTTTGATCATTTTTCAAGTACGGAAGCGAACCTCCCAATAGTGGCAATAATGATCATACAACAACTGGGTCGAGTGAGGAAAGTCTTCAAGAAACAAATCTCCAGACAGAATGCCAAGATGTAAAAAGCAAGAAACTAAATCAACGAAGCAAAGAAGAAAATAAATTAAGAAACACCTTTGGGTGGACAAGAATTGACGTGATTACTATGTTAATTTGTTGTGTGTTTTTAGCATCATTTTGTTTTTCCATATATGTGGAAGCTTTACAAACATTAGCTCATATAGACCATCAGGACGCAATGCATCATCCGATTTCAGTTCTATGCATTGGTACTTATTAATTTTTTGCTTAGAATAAGATTTAATTTTTCTTTTGCAGGAGCGGCTGGACTTTTACTAAATGGTCTCTGTTATCTCCTAATAGGTGGTTACACGTTCCACCAGGGAAGCTTTCTTTACGTAACTGAAAATGGCGATGTAGTCTTAAATAAAGTTGTAGTAAATAATAGTATAATGCAAGGAGACAAAAGGCTCTCCCGATCAAGGCAGATTTTAGCTACAGATTCCCGAAAAAGGCAAAGTCTTTGGGAGATGACTAGAGACGTTATAGGTATTTCCTTATACGACTATTATATGAGGTATCAAAATTTTGTATTTTACAGGTTCTGCATTGGTTATAGGGTGTTCCATTATTGTGTTATTCATTGATCCTGAAATAGCAAAATTTGTGGATCCTATTATTTCATTAATATCTTCTACTTGTATTATGGTTCTTAGTTATCCTTATAGTAAGTAGTACATTATCCTTTTCAGAGATGGCATCACTTTCATCGTGGTAAACATGTGGTAAGTGATCACTCAAATCAGTTTCTTGACAACTAACCTACGTAGCTGGTACTATCTCGAAGAACAATTGAATAATAAATTAAAATGAAATAAACTAGAGCTACATCAAGCCTAACAACACAATGAAATACTGTTAGAAGAATTTATTAATAAACTGAGGTTGGATTTTGATTTTATTTAAAAATGGACCCTAACGAGTTTATTTTTAGATCAAGCCAAAATCGTGATAATGTTTTCACACTATTCCAGACTTACATTACCCTACTTTTGACAAAACTAATAATTTTTTATTACCATTTGCGAGGAATTTACCAAAAAGTTAAGATTATTGGTCAAAAGACTAATTGTAGTGATCACTGACGACAGATAAAGTGGCAACAAAGTTTGGAATTCTCAAAAATTAATAAAAATTAAATTTTTATACCTAATATGGTATGGGCTGTATAAAACCTGCGATATTATTTCCAAAAAGAAAATTTTTGACTGATGTACGGGGTGTCTCAAATTAAAGGACTACTATGGAGATCTTAGAAACCGTTAGAGGCAAAATTGCATATTTTCATGGTATATAAAAAATACCAAAGCTCTGAAAGTTCGTTTTTTTATCCCTGACCTTATTTCTATAAATATTGGAAAGCAAATGACAAGTTATTAGGGTTTCTGTTTCTGAAGAAAAACATGGAGCAAAGAGACGTTTCTGATGTTTTGTCATTCGGGGGTCACCATCAATTCTTCCTTTTCTTAACCCTCCTATCACTGACTGTTAATGGACCCCTTGAATTGTCAACTAGGGTAATATTGGACCCCATACTATGTTTCGACCTATTGTTAATATTTCTGGTGGTTTTAAGATTTTCAACCTTTTCCCATCTATTTATATTTTTTTCGGTAACCGTCTTCGGCGGCACGGCTTTCACCTGTCTCTAAAACGTTTTTTTAACGAATTAAAAAATAATGAAATTCAAATAATTTAAAATAATACGTCTGAAGATGTAAGATTTTTATAACCAAAAATTTATCAATTACGATCGATCACAGTATACTTTGAAGGTTGAATACAAATTTTACTACTGGGGTATAAAAATACCCCAATTACTTTGGATCCATATAAAACTGAAATGACTTATTGAATGTACTTCAAAGTCTCACATTATAAACTGCCGGCTAATTTTTGAAAAAAAAATCATTCAAATCCGAGCAGTTATTGGGAAGGTATTGTTTGACAAAATTTAATGAATTTTTTAATGATACGCTAATTTTGGCCGGCAGTTTATTACAAAATACATATAGTTAGGACATACATATCAACCCATTTAAAAATAACATTTTAGAAACAAAAAATATTTGAAAAAATTTAGAAAAAAGTTCAGTTGGGGTGCAAAACAACCCCTGTTAGTGGTACGAGGGTTAATACAATTCTGAATTTTTTTTTTCATGTCTTCAAAATTCTGACTGATATGTGAACATGTTTATATTAATTTTAATTAATGACACTAACAACAATATTAAATAAATTAAAATCATATTTTTAACTATCAACTGATGTAATGTAAGAAAATTACAAAAGATATACGAACTGAAAGCCGTTAGCCGTCAATATATTTTGCATTTACAATTATTAGTTTATGTAACCTGAATATCGCATGTTGGATGAACCTGTGGGGAGTAGCCATTATTTCCCTTATTGAATTCAGTCGTAACTCATTAATATTATCTAAAATTTCACGGTATAAATTTTACATTTTAAAGATATTCCCACAAAAAGTAATCCAGAAAATTCAAGTCGGAACTTCTATACACTTACAGGTCCGTGGTTTTCGATCCATTGATTTTGAAATAATTCATCTCCATTACGTAAAGCAATAGGCGAATGGATATCACGTTCACCACTTCGAAATTTATCGCAATAAAAATACATTCTTTTTCACGAGGATCTCTTCAATTATCATATTTATCTCTGGGTTTACTAAAGCTGCCAAATTTCTAAAAATTTTTATCTAATTACGAAAAAAAACAGTGATAAAGCTTCATTAGATTGGGATATCTATAAAAAACCATGGGCTTACGAATTTAGAATTTCTATTAGAATAATAATAAATTTGTAATCGCACCTTTCTAAACTTAATAACTTTGGAAACACTAAATTCATTAGCAGTGGGTTTTTTAAGTAAAAAAAATAAGCAACAAATGACAATTTTTTTAAATAAATCGTTTGTTACTATGTAGTTATCGTGTTTTGTTTTACAGCTACTTCGGATGTAAAATTGTTTTACAGTTATTTTTCAAAAATTAATGCGAAGCAAACGTGAAATGAACAAATAATTAATAAATTAAAAAAATCTGCGTTCTTTGTCAATTTATTGAATGAACAGTTATTTCAATTGTAAATATCTAGAATTGGGATATTTCGAGACTTACAGTTGAATAGGCATACAAAATATCAAATCAAATCCTTTATTCATTCTATGCCATATAATACTTGGATGAAGAATATGCGTCGTTAGTAGTGCGAACTTCAATTATTTTGGAAAATGACTTTCATATTTTTGGTTATTTTAGGAACTAGTCGGATTTTTTTATATTTTGAAACGGCATTTTATTCAGCATGAAAATATGCTACTTTGCCATAATTTTAATTTAAATGTTCTAGCATCTATAATAGTGACTTTTTAATCTGATTGTGAGAATCCCTGTACAGGGTGTCAACATTTCAAAATTATAAAGAAGAATTGGAAATCGTCGTATTTTCCTTTCTCGATGTTAAAAATATTTTATTCGATTTTTGATGATTGATTGCCAATAATTTAATTATTTTTTTTGTTGCCTAGTAAACTGCAGGTAGTATTACTATACTATTGCCATTATAAATCAAATAAAATTTTTGAACTAATTTAAAATACAGATATCCCTCCTATAACACGGTAGATAGGTTCCTAAAAAGACTGTATAATGTGAAATCGTATTATGTGAGAATAACAATCAATATAAAATTGAGGGATGCTTTCCGAAAACTTTTGACACAAAGCATATTTTTTTAATTTAACAATTTTTATTCAAAATATCAACATAAGTATTTAAAAAAAATTCTATTCTCATTTAATTCAAGGTCATTTAATTAAATTTATTCTTCATCACTGCTCATTACAATGAGGCGAAAACGTTTTTTTATAGGTATTTTCATTTATGTTGACTGTCGGTAAATGGCTCAAAGAAATTGATTTTTTGTAAGAATATGAAAATAACTATCGTTGGCGGATACTACAGGGTGTTTCAGAGTTGTGGTGACAAAAGTCTAGGGGAGATTCCTCTCAAGAAAATATG
>JABRWK010000301.1:27108-49832 GCA_013372445.1 Hypothenemus hampei | reverse complement strand
TTTTTTCCAGATGTCAGGAGTTACTGTTGCAAGTGCTTCATGTCACATATTAAGACAATCGATTTAAAATACACTCAAAAGACCCGAAAATCAAGAAATTCACAAAAAACAAATTTATATGTATGTTTTAACTTATAACATACCCTATGTTGCCCTTTTATTGTTTTATACATATGAAAAAAAGAGACAATATTAAAAAGTCATGTCTTCTAAGTTAAAAGATACGTTGTTACAAAAGTATAATTACTAAAAAAAAGACAACACTATAAAAAAATGTAATAAATAGATTTTCGATCAATAAATAATTATTTATTGATTATAATCAATGGTGACAGTTTCACGTCATTACGAATATTTTTTGTGATTTTGGTGATAATAGCATATTTGTTCGTGGTTTTTCCTTCATCGAACAATTCCAAAGACTTATCTAAAAGAGTAGCATCAGTTCTTTTCAGAGCTATTTGTGTATTACAAGTGTTTTTTCGATAAGTAGTTATTGACATAAACATAACTTGTATGACACAAAAACGTGGTTAAAGTTTGGACGATTAATTTTTAGTAATGCCTGGAAAAATTCTAAAATAATAATAATTGAAAAATTCGTGTAGACATTGTGGATAACACTTAAGTTCACAGTTACACATCTCAGAGTTTTCTGATCTCTATACGGCAAAGGAAAGTGAACTAAATTTTTAATTATTAATCTCCTGAGACGAGATAATAGCCACTACCAAAATTTACATATTTTTTTCCTTCTGTATTTTCGACTTGACTCATATGAAATTGATGACTTTTAATTGATGATGCACGGGTAATCATTCGACGTTTCAACTGTATGTTACTTCTGATCTATTGCTTACAATCCAGTAAGTTTGCTTTAATGATGTCATGGCTTCCGGCATAAACTTGTTTATGATGATCTAAAATGATAATTTCAAATTTTTAACCTGGGGTCTACATATTATACAAACTACATTGCAACTGTTTACTTTGCGTACAGTTTTCTGTTACAGCGATGATATTTGCAGAGTTGGTTATGTTAAATGAAAAATGAAAAACCGTAAAATATTAAACTATTAGAACAAATTTTGAAAAGTATTGCATTTTATTGTTCTTTTTCTTTATTTTGATCCTTTTTATTAATTTTTAATTAAATCAAAACAAAAAAAAGTCAATGTCACATTAACAAGTATTATTGCAACTTCAAACATGCAAAGTGTCCAGTAAAAACTGCAAAGTTCAATATATATTTTGGTGCAACGCATTTTCATTGCATTTTTCAAGCATTGCAAAGTCGAAAGTTGCAAAATAGCTTGGTGCAATGTGTGTTTGGCTTAGTCAATGGATATCCTTTCGGCAATATATTTGCAAACTTAGAATTCGATTTAAAGTTTGATATACGGATTCTTCTACTATAATTAAATGATTTTTGTTATCATAAAAATACATTTCTAGTTAAGATTTTATGATTTACCTGATTCTGACTCCTGTAAAGCCAATTTGGAAACCCCTTCAATTTAAAAGGTCCACCGATGAAATGAATAAACTGTTTTGAATTGTGTTATTTCTTAAAAAATCACTATCTAAAAAATCTTTAACAATCCGATGCAAACCTTTTGTCTCAAGAAACTAGCAGAAGTCATTCCATAAGTTAGTGTTCCACCTGTAAATTCTCAAAACGATACCTAAACATTTATGTGATTATACATGTCTATATCCACAATAAAAACATCATCGTATTGTCCAAATTTCATAATGATATTAAACAATTAGATTAACCTTTAATAATTAATTTGTCAACAAATCATTAATTAATTTAGAAGTCATATCGAATACATCTCGAAATTAGGTGATTACAGGCGATTTTTTTAAGGCGCCTTGTTGAGCCTTGAAGTTATGAATCGCCATGAATATACAATAGAAAGTATTACCAACTGAATTTTCAATATCTTCTCCATTATCCTTATATTCTTTCAAAACTTCTTAAAATATTCTCTCTCAACAAAACTTCTTATGATATATTAGATAACTCATTAACGGTCGCAACTATATTAAAGACTCCAATATATGTTTCTGTGATGTTTCTTGATTTTTATTATTCATATTTTGATTTGTTGAAGCATTAGAAACATAATTTTTCTTGTAGAGGCGTGTAGCATGTCTTTCCTTGCATGATTTGCAGTGTGCAGATTTTTATTTGCTACTAAAATAATTGCTGCATAAACAATTTAAACACAATTTTAGCTTTTTTATTGTTTCCACTCGTTTTGGTACTTATTAATTCGAAAATTGAACACATACTAGATATATAAAATGAGATCCCTCGCATTTTTTTAGTAATACCGTAAATTAATTCGAGACGATGTTTTTTATTATATATTGCTGATGATTGTATGTATTTTTCAAAGGTTTTTGAACACTAAAAGGATAGATTTCAAAATTTTCTGAAACATTGCATTTAATCGATGCCCTTAATTCCATTGCACTTTAGTACCATTATACAGGGTAGCCCATGTGAAACTTTCCACTTGAATATTTCGTTTAAAATGAAGTTTTGAAAAAATTTCAAAAACAGGTGGAGGGGGCAGTTTAATTTCATATTTCAAGTGAAGGTAGCTTGGGTGAAGGGACGAATAACAAAATTTTGTGAAATACGTAATTAAACTGGCCCCTCTATATCTAAACTCCCGTTTACGTCACTTTTCGTATTAAAAATCACAATATTCAAGTGGCCGCCATTTTGGAATGGTTAAACGTAATGACCTGAAACTTGGTAGGTGAAAAAGTCTTAGCATGCCCTTTAAAATGAGGTATCACTCGACCCCCCATTCCATTTAAGATTTTAGGGGTGAGTCACTCCCTCCTTAAGGGGTTGAAAATAGAGAATTGGACATAAGCTCAAAAAGTTTCCCCCTCGACATCTCAATTGACTTGTTTTTGGAATTTTTTCAAAACTTTATATTAAACGAAATATTCAGGTGGAAAGTTTTATATGGGATACCCTTTATGTGCATATCAATTTAAGGTTAATACAAAAATTATTAATTTATCCCAATGTTATACCAGTTTACTTAAACCTTTAATGTTTCTTTGTAAACATCCAACTAAATTTCTGAGAACACCTTATGATTGCGATATTATTTGGGTTTCTCAATATGTTGCTTTAAATGTGATTAAATAATACGTCTGATATTAAATCGATTTTCAAACAAATTCCATGTTGTAATGTAATTATCTCTCGTTATTTCAAAGAGTCTAATAAAAGACGTTTAAGACCTTGAACATTATTAAGAAGGCAATAAAATTTTTGAATAATATGCAAACAAGGATTTTTTGAAATTAAAGAATCAAAAGTTTCCTTGAACTGCATTTACTTGTTGTTATCTCTTTTAAATTTGATTAAATCCAAACCAAATAATTTAAAACCTAGTTGTTTTAAATAAGTATCATAGTTGATACTTATTTATTATCACTAAACTTTTATTATTTTTATTGGTTGGCAACCTACATATAATATTCCACGATGAGAGTTTTTACTGTTTATAATAAATACAATTTTGTTATTATCAAATAATAAAAAATATATAATAAATTTTACTTAATTTCAGTCAAGGAAAGCTGCATGATCCTTCTACAAACCATGCCAGATACAATCAACATAGATGCAATGAAAATAGAACTCGTCAACCACTTTCCAGACATCGTCAACGTTCATGATTTCCATATCTGGCAACTCACAGCAACCAAAGTGATATCTACTGTACACATTATTTTCGAAAACCCAAAAGTGTACAAAAATATAATGGAACAAATAAAAGAGTTTCTTCTCGAAAGAGGCATGACGCAAGTAACTATCCAACCGGAATTTTTCCGACCCAGTTCTAGTATAGAAAGTCTAACATCAACAAAGGTACCTCCTCAATGTCTGGTTGCTTGTCAAGGTGAGTTGTGCAGATTGAACCATTGTTGCCAGAACTATCAAGATTTGGATAAAAATAAGTTTAAGTCATCCAAAGAGGTTTTACCTAAAGACGATGACGCACCCGCTTTAAAAAGTGTGAAGATTATTGACGAAGAGTTGCACGATTCTAAAAGTGACTTGAGTAGTAGCATTGAAAAAGTTAATGAGAAAGAAAAAAGTGAAACTGTTAAAGCTGTAATCGAAGAAAAGTGTACAAAGTCTACTATTGAAACAAGTAGAAATGAAATTGAAGAATGCAAGCTTTAACATGGTAATGTGCTATTCATTCAATTATGGCTGTGTAAAATAATTGAATTATTTCTAGTGCAGCTTTTAAAGAAGAAATTTAACAAAGAATCTTCTATTTTTGGGTCAAGATTAATTGATAAATGTCACATTTTTTGTGATAAATTTTTATTTCAGAACTTGGCCTAATTTGACGAAATCCCATTTTTGATTTATACGTTTTGACTATACATTTTATACATACATGTTTACTTGTTATTAATGTTTAAATCCTGGCCGATTTATATCTGTGATTTAACATTTAAGCATTAATTTTAGATTTGATTTAAACAAATGTAGCTATATTTTTTGACGATTGAAAAATAAAACTATTTTATTGATTAAACTATTAGGAATTTATCCTTTTCGGGCTTTATTAATACTGGATTGAATCTCAATACAACTTTTTCCATTGTCGTGTTCGATTTCCACTCGAATTTCCGATGTACCAGCTGCCATTCCAATTTGATTCTTGAATTTTAGGATGCTAAATTTCTGATCTGGAGTACCGCATACTTTTTTCTGAAAAAATGTATACATATCTTTATTAAATTTTTAGTAATCGTTATTTAATAGATATATACACTCCGCACAAAAATTAACGTATCGTTGAAAATTTATTAAACTTTGACACTGAATGATGTTATGGTCAATTGTAGCTCTGTTATGGGTATATTTCCTGTAGCGAGGAGATACCCAATAAATAGTCAATATACTATACCGGGTAAAATAATGTCATGTTTTCTTCATCGAAATTTAACGTTTTCTGTGGGCACTACTAAATAGCTGTAGTAGTGTATGTAGTGTTGTAGTCTCGTATCCGAAGAATTGTGTTTTTTAAAGCTCAATTTATCTTGGATTCTTCCAGGAATATTCATTTTTTTTACATTTCTCGCATTTTATACCTTAATAAATATTTTCTCAGCCACTGGTTGAATTAAAATTATTTTTTTGCTATTGTAGTCCTGTTATAGGTGAACTTCTTGCAACGAGGGCATGCACAAAATAAAATGTTTATATTGTACAGGGCGTATAGTATCATGTTTTTTCATCAAAATTTAACGTCTTCTGCGGGCAATACCAGTTGGTTGAAGCATATAAAAATCATGAATTATTTATGTTGCGTGTTTTTAGATTAAATAAATTTAAAAATAAAAAAATTGATATTAAAAATTATAAAAAAGTTGTCTTTGGGGGAAAAACATTATTTATAAAATGCAAGAAGTCTTAAAACGTTGAATATCTTTAGAAGATAAATGGACCATTAAAAGAACAAAATGCTTAGGAGACACAAGACTACATCACTGTATAGTTTTGATATGCCTCAGCCACCTAACCTTGCCCACAATAAATAATGAAGAAAACATGACACTATTTATTCGCTCTGTACAATATGATTTTATTTTCTGTATATGTCCTTGCTACAGGAAATGCATTCATAATAGAGCTACAATTGACAACAAAATCATTCACATCCGACCAATGGTTAGGAATGTCAAAGTTTAATGAATTTTCAAGTTATGCATTATTTTTTGTGCAGAGTATACATATACGAGTACATATAGAGTTGAAATTTTTACAAAAACCAAAAAGAAAAACAAAAAGTAGTTTTTGGGTAACTAAACCAAACTTGCCAACTATCTTTAGAAAAAGTCTTACTGAATTCTGAATTCAGAAGATCGGACAATCACTATTTTATAATTGAAGGCTTTCATTATAGAGTGTGCGGAAAATGTATGTCAAAAATAGTACCATGATATTCCTTGGGTCAAAATATTACAGTGAAATAAGAACTATTGTTGGGTCTAAAAACTAATTTTTTTTCTTTACATTACACTGGCTATTTTGACTTAAGATTAATAGTTTTTAAATGTTCAAGTGTCATATCATTGTTGTTGCCGATAAAAAATAAGATAAATCAGAAAAGTGATTTTGGCTCTCTGAAAATTTGCATGCATCATCAGCTTTAGATGCATTTTTCTCGGAAACCATTGCTCCTAGTGACTTCAATAAGGTACACCTTTTTAAGCAGAAAACATGAGAGAAAATATTTTTCTAATCCAAAATAGCATACAGGGTAGCAGGGTAAAAATTGTAGCGGTTTAAAGGGGCCCAAATCGTCGCTTGTGGCGCCCTATAGAAGACACACTTAAATCGACCTAAAATTTGAATTTCTCATGCCAAAAAACCCCCATCCACTAAATTTCGTGAAATTAGGTGGAAGAGTTTCAGAGTTATTAAAAAAAAATGTGTGATTTAATTTTTCAACTTTGACACCCTGTATATTGAATACAAAGCGTCTAGGCAAAAAAGTCGCATAAGGACAGTCTACTTATTTTCACTCAAGGAATCTGTGGTTAACAGATTGGCATACTAATTTACAACACCCTATACTACTTCAGGAGTGTATTCTACACATTAAAATAAGATAAAAGTTNGGATGTTCCATTCCATATTATCTTTCCAGTAGTTTAAATAAACTAAACAAAAATTATACAGGGTGTATTGCAACTGAACTGACACAGAGCAGGTGTGCATAGGGAAGACAAAAATATGACGATTTTTTAAATACTTTTTTTTCTTTTAGTAAAATATGTTTCAAATTTGGTTGCATTATGATGGCGCATTACTGAAATATGCCTTTTCTTATCAATTTATAAAACAACTCAATAAGTCACAATATCTCAACTGTTCACCTTAAAAAGAAAAAGTATTTCACAAATCGTCATATTTTTATGTCTCCTACACGCACCTGCTCTGTGTAGGCACAGTTGGAATGTAGATTTTCCCTACATCTAAATTTTGGTTAACTGTGAGTTTTTATTGCAAGTCTCTATAATATAATACAAATAAGGTTTATAAAAAATATTTATGTGAACATTACCTGTATTTTTGGAAATGATATTTACTGTATGATGAACTGTATTTATACTTAAGTTTTAAGAAATCGTCAAGATTAAAATTCAGTTAGAACTGATATAGAAGAGAATAGTTCCAAAGAGTTTTGGAAAAAAAAATTCCAAAAGCAATGGGTTGGGTTATTTAATAAAAAACTTGGTAAGCATGGTTGCCTTGATACAAAAATTCACAATGGACCTAAGTTACTTTAGATCGACATTTTTTGATCTGCAGAATTATTTTATTTTTGAATAACCGTATCAGATTTTTGGGCTACCCTGTACACATGACTTTACAATCAAAAAATCCGCATTCAAAAATAAAAATTGACGGGTCTGAGCGTTTTTCTTAAAAATAAACCCCTGAATTTTAAATTAATTTATCCGCTACTTTACGGAAGCACTGTATATGTATCTGAACACCTTGTATAAAGTCTGATTAAGATTGCAACTTACAGCTTGAACCGGACATTGAGTTGGAATGCCTACTAAACTCATACCAGCGGCCAGATCAGGAGTTTTCTTCATAAGTTCCGATATTTGACATAAATCAACATCTCCTTCAATAACTGGCAATGGAGCTTTCTTTACACGATACTTCGCCTATAAAACAGTTGTACCTTTTTAAAAACTATTTCCGCATTTAGAAAATATTTTACTTTTGCTGTTTTAAAATCTTTGGTGATTTCCACGCATCCAGATCCGTAAATGTTGCAGTCACTATCCAACACCAGGCTAAAGTCTTTTTCTGGAAGTTTGATAATGCTGTCCTCTACGCAATTTTGGGATTTTAGTATTTTTATTGAATATCCATTCTAAAAAATAGGTACATACATTTAATTACAAATATACATATAGTCAAAGTTTTATTAAACCTACACAAGCAAAGCTGTAATTTATGTGAGAAAGAAACATTAAAATAGGCAAAACCAAATGGTAATTCATTATTAGGATTAGACTAAAAAAACTATTTTAGTTTGAAATTTTATATAATTTCAACTGATCATTGATGCTTAAATAAATGGTCAATTTAGATCGTAAATCTCAGATTAATTACTTTGATAGTGGTTCAACGTTTTGTGCAAAAAAATAGCGAATCTTTATGTTTATTACTAATTCATTTTTAATTTCAAATAATTTAATATTTAATTTATCATTAATTTTACATAAATAATATACTTATTTTATGTTCCCAATTGAGGATTTTTCTTTTAAAAAAAACTTTATTTAATATTTAAAATATTTACTAATAGAATAACTGCTGATATGGAAGCTGAAATGAGATAAAATGCAAGAATAGATATCCACCTTCTTAGTTTATCATAAGCCGCAATATAGTAAACAGTAAATGCAAGTTTTATAGGAAAGCTGTTTTCCGTGTATTACATATACTAAAAATAATTATAGTCACTATACGTAAGTTCTTTGGGGTTCAATTTTTAACGGAAATGAAATTTTCTTTCATAAACTTAAAAGTATACGAAAAACTAATTGGATAAATTTATGTAATAACGATGAGTCCACTTATCAGAAGCAAAATTGGTTTACATATCTATGCCTTGGTACTATCTAGTGACTATAAAGTCAAATCATAGACTTAAGACTATACAGAATGATTCGTAAGGAATCGGAAATCCTCCGTGGTAGAAGAGACCTAAATGTGACGATTGGTTAACAATTACCAGAGATTAAAAGTTAAAAGTTTATATTAAGATTTCTTAATAACCTTCCGCCTTTTCATACGAACAACTCCAAAATTGGTAGGTTCAGATTCCTTAAAGAACCAAATAAGAAATTTTCAAGTAATTATTACGAGACTTTTATAAGGTGCTAATTATAATTCATCGTTTCGGTATATCTGGTCATACATAATATGCAATTGCCCTCATATTGGATTGGAATTTCCCATTCACAACAAATCACCCTGTAAAAGCTAAGGTAAGATTAAATTCATGTTCATACTGAATAGGGTAAAGCTTAAGCTTATAAGATGACTAACAAGGGAACTTTTCAAAGTGTATCACACTCATTTTAGTGAAATTTTGTAGAGAAGTAGTTTAGACCTATTCAAAAATAGATGAATTAGGACAATTAAAAAAAAAGTAAAATATTTTTTTTAATTCGCCATCCATCTATCAGGCTGCCTGGAAAAAATATTGCTTTTAGTTATATTTTTATTAAAAAATTTCACTTTTTTACCTCTGTTTTTATACACAACGAGATAGCTCATTCAATGTTTTATTATTCTATAGAGAAAACATTTTTCGAAATAATGGCCCTGACCAGAGTTTGATATCAGGTTTCTATGAAAACTTATAATTGTTTAAATAGAAGTGTTCACGTAATGTTCGGCCGCCTGTAACTACAGAATCGCAGATCGCAGAAAAAAACTTTATATGTGTAATAAAAAAACTAGATTTAAGGAGTACTAAGGTACCATTGAAAATATGTTTTGAAGTAAAAATAAAATGTAAAGTTCCCCGGCAGCTAACAAGTATTATGCATTAAGCATCGACTCAGGATATAAAGAATAATTTTATACCAGTAATTGTTAATTCTGATATTATATTTCTCTATGAGTAGAAGCCAAGTTAGCAACTCTCATGTAAAAGCAATCACCAAATTTCACTGAATTGTATTAATTTGTTAAAACCTATTAATTACAAAAAGGCCATTTGCAAAAACTAACTAAACTTCAAAAGAAAGTTAATTTATTTGCAGAGTAGTATAAATACAACTAAATTGAGATAGCCTCTTTATACCGAGTGTTTCAGAACCATGTTAACGATTATTCAGTGCAATAAAAGACATTTGAGTATAAGAAGCCATGTCCGAAAATATCTCCCTAAGCCACCTTAATTTTTTTAGCCAAATTGCAGAAACCATGTATGTATGTCGTTTAAACAGGAGCATTCAAGTTAAAGGACATTTTGAACAATTACTGTAATGTTATTAAATACAAAAAAAATAAAATAAAATACACTAAAGATCAATAAAACACATTTATGCATATAACTATCTTAGGTTCGGAGCACACAGACGTAAAAAAGTACGCTCGTTGTGCGGACGTTAAATTTAAAGTACTGCTGCGTTTGACACACATGAACAATTTTTTTTTGTCCATCGATTGCATTTTAAATAATTCTATAATGCGCTGCGTATTTTGACATTCATATTTGTTAAATGGAGCAGTACGTCTAATTTAACGTTGATACAACGAGCGTACTTTTTTATGCCCATGTGCTTCGAGCCTTAAAGAGTCATAGGGCCGTACCGCCTTATGACTTATTTCCTTAGGGAGACATTTTCGGACATGAATTCCGACATTCAAATGTTTTCAATTATAATAAGTGCACTGAATAATCCCTAACAGTTTGATCTAGTCCTGAAACACCCTGTGTTCAGTTGTGAATTTTAAACGCAAATTTTTTTATGCATTTTTACATATTTATTTATAATTGATCATAAATATACAGGGCAATTAAAGTATTACAAGTATTGTACGTGTTTTTTTCATCATACATCTTTTAATTACTTAATACTGTATTCTATTTAATAAGAAAATGGAAACATTTTCAGTTTTAGTGAACACAACATTTATTTACTTAAACCTTTTAGTTAAAAAAGTATACTATATTTGCAAACAATATACTGAGTGCTTAATAGTTATTGTAAAGTCGTATTTATCTGAGTTTTTTTAAAATGTTGATAGTCACGTTATTAATGTAAATAGGAAAAAGATTTTCTATCCTATACCCTGAATTGTTTTATCTATCTTAGAATCAATGTATAAAAACGATGTTTAAAATTTCATGTCATTAAAGCCAGCCATAATGAAGAAATCAGTAATCTACTAGTTTTCTTGTTTCAGGTGATCTACAAGCCCTTTTTGCTTCTCGTCCCTCTCGCGTTCTATCCTCCAACCTTCTTGTTCTCGAACTTGACCTACTGCGTTTGGTCTTATCTTTGGATCGACTACGTCTGCTTTCTCTTCTGTTCTTGTCCTTACTTGAGCTCCTCTTATCCCTATCTCGCCTTTCATTGTCTCTTATTGTATCTCTAGTTCTTTCTGGAGTCCCGCTTGAGTCTTTCCTCCTAGACACATTACTTATTTCAGAATCCGATGAGGAACTTCTGTCGTATGCGTGTCTTAATTCTCTTTGCCTAACGGAAAAATGAATTTATATTCTATCCAAACAATTATATTGTTAAACCTTTTACGCAATTTAATTGCCATTTCGCGAAGTTCATCTTCTCTAGTTTGTTGTGCTTGTTTTTCCCGCATGATTTTTTGAACTTCTGCAATTTTATCTTTCTTAACTGAAATAAAATGTCAACATTATACTGAAATAATCAGATTTGAAACTTACATTGTCGATTAATTAAAGCTTGCCTTTTAAGCTTTAGGCGTTCTATAACTGTCTGAGCAGAAGAGGGTTTCTAAAATTTGAAAACAAAAAATGCTTATGAAAGTGTATATCCTTTTTACAGAAATAAATAATCTTTTTTGCAATTCTCAGTTGTAGATCTAAATAATAATTAGGACAGTTATAAATGGTAGAGTTACTCTTGTAGTTCTTACTGACTTTGGACACGCTGCCTGAATTATTACCAAATCTGTTGCTTAAGTCTCTAGTGCCTCTAAAACAAAATCCAAATATAAGTATTTTTAAATAAACTGTTTAAATAGGCTTACGTGTAAACTGACTTTTTGTCAATATTGTTATCATTATTATCATCACTATCAGTACTAGACTCCGATGTGCTCACGTCACTTTTCTTCCTACCATAGTAACGGATTCTAGGCGGAGCTGGTGCTTCTGGACTTTTACTTTTTCTTGGAGGTGACTTAGATATAGATTTTCGTCTTGGAATACTATCGCTTGAGAGTGATGAAGAAGTAGAGGATGTTCGACGACGATAAAACGATCTATTTCTAGAACTACTTCTGCTGCTACTACTACTTGACGACAGCGACGAACTACTCGAACGACTTCTAGATTTTGAACTGCTAGATCTTTTTCTACAACTTTTTACTAACGATCGACTTCTGGAATGTTGATAGTTTCTGGATCGGCCACGCGAAGTACTACGACTTCGACTATTTTTTCGAGGTAGAGATGAACGAGGAGATCTTGATTGAGACTTTACACGTTTTAATCGAGGTGAACGGGACCTGCTTGTTAAATATCTTGACGATCTTTTTCTTGATCTGCTTCTTGACCTTATTTGTCTACTTCTACTTCTAGATCTTTTATATCGATTTTCTGAATATCTAGTACTTATATTAAGGGAAGCAGAATCAGTATATTTTCTATTTGAGTTTGAACTACTAGCCCTTGGTTTGCCGTATTTCACCATGTCGGCATATGATGGTTTATTATTTGCAGGTTCCTCATCATCTTGAATATTAAATTAATGATATAACTACTATTTAATAAAAACAATAAAATATTATTTACCTCCAAAAGAAGTAATATAAGTAATTTTTTCTGCTTCAGGTGAAATAGAGCGTGAACGTGATCGACTTTCTTCTTTAAGTGGGTGAGTTGGAGATTCTTTGGCTGCATAACTTGGTGGACTAATTTTTCTATTCGCCAGTCGTTTTTCCCTGTGAGCTCTATAAAATGAAAATTTATATTTCAGTTTTATTTCAGAAATACATATAATAGAATAACTATTATACATTTGACTATACAATGTGTCTACTACAAAATCTGCCAAACTTCAGGAGATTTTACTCAAGAAAAAGTATTATAATTTTTTTTGAAGTCCAAAGTTATTTTTTCTTAAGGGGTTATTCTAGTCTAGAATTTTGAAAAATTCGATTTATTTTTTTTACATATTTGTAATCTTTGAACCCTTAAAAAGATATCCTCCAAATGGAATTTTAAAATTCCCAGTATTTACGGAGTTATTATCATTTGACTGAGGCGACAATTGTACCTGGTATTGAAATGGGGTAGAAAAAGGAAACTTACTAATACGACGTGACGGTAATACACCTTCTGAAAATAATCAATATGAACTAGAAGAAGGAACACTATATGAAGCAGGAATTGCCGATTAATAAATTGTAAATTTTAACGCAGCGGCTGTCTTAAATTTTTATTCTCAATTTTAAACGCGTTTTACTCGAAACTACTTTTTTCGACCTGGTGGGCATAATATCTTGAGTTCTACCAGACCAGTTGACTTCAAAATTGGTATGGGCTTTTAGAATATCACTCTCTATCGTCCCTACTACTTTCAAGTCAAAATAACTTGTTTTACTATATTTAAAAAATTCAAAACTCTGAAAAAAAATAGAATTTTTTTTTAAAGCAGCCGCTATTTTGCAAATTTTTTTTTTCTTTGTAGTAGGGACGACAAAGACATCCTTACTGATTATAAATCTTTTTCAGATTTTGTTTCAAATGAACAGAAGGACGCCAATCATGCCCACCAGCTCACCCCTTTTTTTTGTACCGTTACGTCTGACAACTCCCCACTTACACAATTTTCAATTTTTTTATTTGAAATTTTTTTTTGTGTTTTCTCGAAGTGTTAATAAACACACTGTAAAAAAATGAATACCAAAAATGTTTTTGTTTTATCGCTCCCGAAAATAAGCCCAAAATTTAGACTTCTAGACTAGAATACCCCCTTAATATTTTTGATTTCACAAAATTTTGTACTTTTTATATTCTCAAAGTACCTCTTTTATTCTTACAGCTAGATTTAATTTGATAATAGTCAAGAAAAAAACATAAATTTATTTATTTATAAAACAGATACGCATTAATTTTGAAAAATGTTCTTAAATAATTGTTATAAATAGATAAACGTAACAATTGTGAAATGAGCAGAAGTAGTAACATTTTCTTATTAGTCGTATCACGAGAATTTTGTTATATAGTGAGAACATGTTTTTTCTTTAGCAAAAACTGTTACACTTAATGAACTTTTAAACGACGTACCTACCTTTAAGTTGGCAATTTTTGCAGTAATACCATGAACAAACCCATTAAAACTGTAAAAGATGAAAATACATAAACCTTGTATTAATTGATTTCAAGGCTTCACAGCTTTCATACTACTATAGTATTACTAATAGAAGTAATGATTTTCAGTTGAATTTAAAGATTTTAGATGTACATGTACTAACCACAAATTAACCATAACCATAAGGCCAGTACTTTTGGACGGCCATCTTATCAGATCGTATTGATTCATCTATCTCTCCTAAGACATTCGATTTTTTTACGAAAAACAGAATTCAAAAAACTCTCATGCAACTATTGTGTCACACTTTCAACAGAGGTTAAAAAGAGGTCAGTTTTACGGGCCTGTTATACTTTTCAATCGTCTTAATTCTAATGAGTTCGTAAATTTATTGAATAACGATCTAATTAACATCATTTGAAAAATTGGCAACAAATTTGGTTCTAAATGGATAGATACTCTGGTCATATTGGTAAAAAATTAATTTGGGGAGAGATAGATATGTATATACGGTTGGGTAGGATGGCCACCGAGAAGTCCCAACCTTACGCTTAAGCCTTGATTTTTATGTTCAGGATACATTAAAGTCAAATGTGTACAGAATTCTTATTAATACTCGAGAAGAATTAATTAATAGAATTCGTGTTTGCTGCGACGAAAACGCATTTCATTGAGATGTGGCAAGTGTATTAGAAAACCGGAAAAGACATTTTGAATTAATAAACTTGCTTATGAAAATATTTTTCATTTTGTTTTGATGCTTGGAGTTCATGTACATCTAAAATCCTTAAATTCAACTGAGAAATATTGCTACTAGTAGTAATATTACAGTATTTAACCTGTAACGTTTTAAGACCAATTAATACAAGGTTTATGTATTTTCGTCTGTTACGGTTTTAATACGTTTGTCCATGATAATACAAAAAAATGTTAACTTAAAAGTTGATACGTCGTTTAAGAGAGTTAAATGCAACAGTTTTCGCTGAAGAAAGAACATATTCTCACTAATAAAATTCTCATGATACAACTAACAAGAAAATACTAATTCTGCTCATTTCGCAATTGTTATATTTATCTATTTAAATGTTTCAGAACATTTTTCAAAACTGATGTATACCTTATAGTAAATTTAGCTTTATAGTAAATTTATTGTTCTTTCAGGGTGCATTGTCAAACTAAATCTGTCTGTAAAAATAACAGAGGTATTTTAGATTTATGGAAAAAGTATAAAATTTTATAAAATTCAAAAATATTAAGAAAAAATAACTATGGAGTTCAAAAAAATATATTATAATACTTTTTCTTGAATACAACCTACTAAAGTTTGGTAGATTTTATAGGAAACACCCTGTATAAAGTAATTATGTACTTTAATCGTTCTAATAATAGGAACGCGAACTTTTCTATGATATGTGGAGAAATTTACAACAAAATTTAATGCAATTTTGAACAGATGATTAACACTCCGTCTTTGAATTTATAGGAACTTTTTTTTTGTTTTATTAAGATATTATCAATAGTCCTTGTATCTATAGTAAAACATTTTTTTTAATTTTATAATTTTCGCTAGTCTAAAAATCAATATTTAGCAAAATTATTCATTAAAAGCTTAATTTAAAGGATTACTTGATGAGATTTTGCACCAAAAATTCCATCTCTAGACATATTCGGAAAAAGCATCTACGTATCAAATGTATTTTTTAATGCATTTTGTATTTGTACTTACCTTCTTTCCCTTCTTGATTTTCTTCCAGAATATAAGGCTTTTTCATGTTCTTCCTCCCTAGCCAATTTGTAGCTTTCTGCTTCCTCCATGTCATTAGTTAAGTAAGAATAAAAATCATTGCCTGCCATACCAAACTGCTGCCCATGCTTGTTCATTTCATGAGCTTGAGACGAATCAATTTTTGAAACGTTTATAGCTAGATCTACATCTAGATCACTGTCTGAGTTATCTTCTTCATCTTCAGATTGTGTGTTTTGAATTGGAGCTGTTATTGCTTAAAATGAATGTTTAGTTATTGCACATTTACAATGGATTCAGTAATTTAATATTAATACCAGTTCCTTCTTCATAATTAAATCCTATTGCCACCCCACTTCCTTTAGAATCTTTTTTCGATTTAGACTCTGTGTATCCAAATTGTTCTTCTAAATGCAATTGTTTAAGAAATTTTTCCTCCGAAATGCCTAAATACGCATTTTGAGCTATTATTCGGTATCTCTCATAGTTCAAGTGTCTTTCTTCTGGTGTCCCTTCGAGAGTTTCTTCCTTTTTTACTGGAGGAATTATGTCTAAATGGGCCCTTACATCAAACCGATCTATTAGATTATTCTCATTGCCTTGCCAAGGCATCCTGTGGAACAAATTAGAAGAAACAAAAGTAGTAGGAGATACAACGGATTAAATGAGAGGAAATTCTGCTAAATAATTTCACAATAAAAACGAAATACTGTACTCAAAAAATCCATTTGTCAATGCTTAAACTCTAGAGTCTGATACTGTAGACTCTAAAGAAAAATATTTTCTATTATAATTAGAAATGTAAATATGTATCTACGGCATTGAGCAGCACGAGAATAATCATTTGAAAAGCGTCAAACTAAAACAATATGGGTATCTAAAAACTAATTTTTCCGAAGACGATAAAAATTAATTAAAATAAAGGACCATAAAATGTGGCTCGCATTTTATTCGAAAATATAAACAATAAAGACCCTTATAAATCAATTTCTTCTCACTCGGTATATTAAATAAGATTACTGTGATATCTTTTTTTTATCAGTCAATAATGTAATTGGTGTTTTCCTCATTTGAACTCCTGAGATTTGAAACAAACCTTTTGAGATACTTTTTTTACAGAGATAAAGGAACATAATGTTGTTTTATGTATACTGTACCTTTTGTACTTTTCTTTAGCGGTTTTCCTAATTATATTATTAATTTTTTTTTGGTGTCCAAATATTATTCTGCAATTTCCGTTCATGAAAAAAAAAACTCTGTAGTGTCAACCACTAAGAGTGAATTTTTTGGTTTGTTAGAGATAATTGTTTCAAGTTTTTAGGTACTATTGATGTGATGCTATGTTTTGATTTTTCAATTAGCGAGAAATCGTGATCGCAGGACGAAATTTTCTGAGAATTTGTGTCAAATTGTTGTATTTTTCTTGCTTACATATGCAAGTAAAAAAGTATTTATTGTTTAAAACATATTTCGCAGTTGTTGACATCAATAAAATCTTAGTTTGGCATCCTTTAATTAATTTTGGAAAAAACTACTACGAGAGTAAGGGTTATATTTTAATTCTAATAGACAACGACGTATGTATATGGAAAAACAAACAATACAGAGCTTAAAATTAAAATGTTCAAAATAACAGTTATACATGGAACCAACGACTTTAGTCTGAGATTCAAGAGAGTAAAAAAGGTATCCTTTTGAAAGGTGTAATCAGTTAAATTAATCCAAAAAAGTAAAATATGGCATATTGTTTTCCAATTCCATAGATAATATTAGAAAGTAATATCTATCTTGTTTAATGTTTAATGTATTCTGCAGAATTGCAGTGTGTAAATCGTTATGTACATTTACAACTGTTGTACTTACATGACTGCGCTATCTGCTGCAGCAGCAATTGCTGGATCCAAATGAATTTTACACTGTCTGCCATGTATTTGAAGAAATTGTGTTGGATCGGCTTTCTACAATAGTTATTTAATTCAGCAAAGTAGCTTAAAATTAAAATTATAAATAAACATACGATTTTTTCGTAAAAATCTCTACGCCTTTCGGCTCGTTTTCGATAATCAACCAGCATTCCTCTAATTTTTCGTTCTTGTCGTCTCGCTTCATGCCACATTTTCCTTTAAAGAAATCACAAATTTAGGAGATACTAATTGAATGGTACACGTTAATTAAAATTAATATTAATATGAAAAATCTAGAAAACAAAGTCGAATGAAAAATTTTTTTTGACAATGGACATAAGTTTTGACAGGCGTGACAGTTGTTATTTAGCAGAAGATACTGTAAACATATAAAGACTTCTAAAATTGTTGAGGTTAAATTCGTGGCGTTTTAAAACTAAAACTTAATTAAAAAAATTAAGAAAAGAGTTTATGACTTTCTGTTTTAGTTATTTTATTACATATTACAGTAGAATTAAAACAAAAAATAATTTTAATTTCATAGAAGAAGAATTTATACCTCTATGATTATGCTTGTGTATTGTCAGTTTAATTTCTTCTGTAAAGCTAAGCGTTTTTCAATTGTCTTGGCTATTTTAGTTTAGGGAAATTCTTTTTCGAATTCATGATAAAAAATATTTAAAATCATGTCGAGTACATCGCAAAAACATAGAAATTTCGTTGCTGAACCCATGGGTGATAAACCGGTAACCGAACTTGCTGGCGTTGGTGGAGTTCTTGGGGAACGATTGAGTCAAGCCGGCTTTGATAGGGTAGTTTGTGTAAATATGTGTATGTTTCTTTTTAGGTTAAATTTGTGTTCATTTCAGGCTTATGTTGTTCTTGGCCAGTTTCTCGTTTTAAAGAAAAATCAAGATTTATTCAAGGAATGGATGAAGGATACCTGTTCAGCAAATTCCAAACAATCTACCGACTGTTGGCAATGTCTTAATGACTGGTGTGAAGAATTCTTGTGAATAGGAATTTTCGTTTATTTAAAAATTAAAATTAATATTCAAATTTTTGTACGTCGAGTCATGACTCATAATTAATTTCAAACCTACACACCTCAAATCTGTAATACGTTGTTTTGTATATAGAATAAGATTATATTTTTTGAAGCGATGTAGCAGATATTCATATTTTATCATTAAAATTTCAAGAAAATTTTTTAGTTGTTTTTCCAAAAAATATATATGTATAAAAATGCAATAATGACAACATTGCATTATTTTCACCAGACGTGTCAATGTTCAATGGCGGCCGATTTAAAATTTGTGTAATACCTTTTAGCACAATATAATAAATAATGTATAGTTTGTATCATGTTATTTTTACATTACATTAAAATTGCTGCCAGAAACATGCAAGTAGGTATATGCAAATACATAATATAATTTTCTGGTGAGTATTTTATGTATTTTTTCAAATTTTTCTATTGGAAGCAGCAATGAAGCTTATTTTATTATTTCTAGAGGAACAGTTCATAAAACAATAATAATATTCGAAAAATCTAAATACTTTTAAAAATCTTGATGTGAAATCGAACCTCAAATGGAATAATATTATTGGAGGGGGAACAAGATATCTGACAAGACAGACAAGCATGCTAATGCGCATGCGTACCAAACTATCGACAGAGAAAGATCGATACACGGTCTTGCATGCAAGACAGAGAAAATAGTGCCAGATGTTAATGGGTTGGTTAGGGAGTTGATTAGGGAATTTTTCCTCGAAAAATCCATATTTCGGCGTGAAAATCCTCAAAAAAATTAACGTTGACTGGTTAAAACGCGAACGAATTTCCTAAATTCGCATGTGATACAGTGAAATACTCTAACCAGTGCGGGGGGAGTTTGTGAAAAAGTAAAATAAAAACGGGGAAACGACCTGCCCGAAAGTAATATGGCGATTTGAGAGAAAGAGAGAGAGAGAGAAGAAATGGTGTAGTTGTGGACAACGACGTTCAAGAATCTGGCTTTTAAGACAAGAACAATGGAGGAGACAACGTCGTTAAATCAAAATGGGGGTCAAATGGGTCCTCAAACTACCCAAACGGCCGCCAACAATAAACAGAACGAGGAGCCCCAACAGAAAAATCATTATTCCATACCGGGAATCTTGCATTTTATCCAACATGAATGGGCTAGATTCGAATTGGAAAGATCACAGTGGGAAGTGGATAGAGCCGAATTGCAAGTAAGAAATCTATTTCTTTACTTACATTTTTTTTCTCAATTAATTAAAAGTACATTTCAATTGAATGTGCTCGGTTGTCTATTAGAACCTTAACCTTTTTTTGTGGGTTCCTTCCCATTAATTATACTCTTCTATTTTTGGATACATTTAAATGAATAGCTTATTTATTTAAAAGCGATCTGGTTCTGTACATATTTATATCAAATTATTTTTTGAAACCAAAATGGTGAATGAGCAGTTATTTATTTTATACTGACAAAGGAGGGGAGTAAAACTGGGAATGGGATTCGTTTAGAGAGGGGTACTTTATAGAGATGTACGTAGTATATGTAGATTGTTTTATCTTTAGTGGTCCCTCAATTTAGAGATTTTATTCCTCGAAAATTTTACATGCACTGCGATCCTGTATTTTAAAGAGCAGTTCTTTAGAATTATTTATTTCGTAGGAAAATTTTCCTTTTTTCTTATAAAATAACAGTTTCTAACTGGTAATTCGCGAACTCCTCGGATGTGATAGCAGCTTTGTAAAGGGGGTTTATGAAAAAATATATTGTAATGGCGGAATTTTTATTACTACCTCAATGTCAATGAGTTAAGAATGAAACAATCTCAAACTATTCCATTTTTTAAAAGGGCATCGTGTGGAGACAAAGATTAAGAAACGCTACTACAAAACACTCTTTACCTGAAAAATGATTTTTTAATGGTTTTATTTCAATATTGATAACACTGACCAACAAAATTAAGAGTATTTCTTGTTTCATAGGATCTGATATCGCTCTCTAAAGTTTAATGTTTTATACACTGAACTCAAATGTGGCCGCAGAATTATTCTATCACGTCACAATTTTGAGATATTTAAGTCTAAATAGTCAAAAAATGGTGTTTTCAAGATCTTATATCTGAGTAATAAATTATTTTTAATAATCTTTGGTAACTGCAGTATATGGTATTTTCAAAATGCTTTGTCGATTTTTATTACAAGATTTTTTTTCGCTGACATATTCAAGCTTGAAGGTAAATTTTTTTAAAAGTTTTTTTATTCCGAGCTCTCTTTCATAAGCGTATACCTGCCAAATTAACACTTGTCATATGTATAGATACTTATATTGCACAGATATGCTTATGAAAGGCAGCTCGAAGCGACAAAAACTTAAAAAAATCCAATTTCAAGCTTAAATATGTCAGCCAAAAATAAATCGTGTAATAAAAATCGACAATGCATTTTGAAGATGAAGAATGTCACCATATAATGCAGTTACTAAAAATTATTAAAAAAAAATTGTTACTCAGAAACAAATTTTGAAATCAGATCAAGAATAAAAAATTGACCATTAATTGATTATTTAGAAAGAATTAACCAACCCGCCTTATAGACACACCCCTGATCATACTTGATTAACGGTAGAGCCCAAAATACAGCCCATTAATCCATTAAGTACCAGATAGAAAAAAAAACAAATATATAAAAGGATTGAAATGCAGAATGTGTCATTCAAATGTTGTTTTGTTTCTAAAAAATATGTAGTTATCTTCGAAATGAAGCATTTTTGAAAATATGTTTATATGATCTTTTTTTTCATGTTTTAAACCCGGGATATGTATCTATCTAAAAGTTACGAACACTAATTATGAAAAACCCCCTATATAATTTTCTTTTTAATGTCACATATAGAATTTCGAGGAATAAAATTTCAGACTTGGGAGCCCAAAATAACAAATGTATAACATGCTAACAATAAGAACACCTCTACTTAATAGAACCTCTTTCTTAACATAGCTTTCCCAAGTTTCATGCCATCCCTCGGAGGATAATTTAGATTTGAAATTTCATTATTCTGCGTTGAGGTCTTATAGTATGTATTAACTGTTAATGGTATTGTTATCATTATTATATTGTATTCTTGGTTTAAGGAGATAGTTACCTTAGAAAACGTGAAAACAAAACATTTTTTCAAATATAATTTTGGAGAAGTAAGAAAATATAGAAAGATATTTTTGTCTATTTTTATTCAAAGGTTTTTCTCTTTTATTTCAAAAAAGAGAGCTTGAATATCTTCAAAAATATTTGAGGTATTGAAGGGAACATACATAGATGCATACACGACGTTTATCATTGAGATGGTGTACATAACATCCAGAAAATCAATCCAATGATTTTTGAATGAAAATTTAAAATAAAATACATAAAACCATTATTCAGGATGTGTTAGAAACAGATTTTCGAGAAATATTTAAAAAAAGTTAAACATTTTTTTATTGTGATAAAAAGAGTAAAATTATATTTTCCAATATACAGGGTGTTTCCAAAAATGTGGGCAATCTCCTGGAAATGAATAGGGCATGGTAAAATAAGTGTATAAGTTCATATGAACATTTGCTCTAAGTCGTTTAGTTTTCAAGATACAGGGCGTCAAAGTTGAAAAACTAAATTCTATTTTTTTTAATAACTTTTGACTGCTTCATAATAATTTCATGAAATTCTGTATACAGGGGTTGTTTAGGATGAGGAATTCAAATTTGTGGTCGATTTGAGTGCATCTTCTAGAGGGCGCCACCGGCGACGATTTCGACCCCTTTAAACCATTACAACTTTTTTGTGTTACCCTGTATGCCATTTTGGACTACAAAAATCGATTCTCCTATCTTTTTTGCTTAAAAAAAGTATACCGCTTTGAAGTCGCTAGGAGCAACGGTTTCCGAGTAAAACG
>JABRWK010000301.1:7246-21459 GCA_013372445.1 Hypothenemus hampei | reverse complement strand
AATATAAAAATGGCAATTAAATAAAAAACTAGAGCCAATCTGACAAAACCATTCATAGTTTCATAATTATCGACATCAAATCATCCCAAAACCACTTTTACATCAAGGGCAACAAAATTTTTTTTTTTGTTGAGCTGTGTTATTAAATTATCGCTTTTTATTCATTATCAATGTAAAAAATGCAAGAAGTGTTAAAAAGGCGAATATCTCTGGAAGGATCCAAGATAAAGTGATCTTTAAAAAAGCAAAATGATCAGAATACATGAGGCTACCACACTTTATAGTTTTTATAGGCTTCAGCCACCTGGTATTGCCCACAAAAGGCGTTAAACTTTGATGGAAAAACATGTCACCATTTACACGCCCTGTATAATATGATGCCTTTATTTTTTGGACACCTTCTCACTGTATGATATTCATCTATAAGAGAGCTTTAATTAAAAAAAAAATTAAAATCCAACCAGTGGTTGACAAGATATTCACTATCAAAGACAAATTGCAAGAAATATTAAAAAGCTGAATATCTCTGGAAGGATCTAAGATAAATTGATTTTTAAAAAAACGAAATACTCAGGAGATATGGGGCTACAGCCCTCTATCGTTTTTATAAGTCTCAGTCACCTAGTATTGTAAAGTGAAGATGTTAAACTTTGATGAAAAAACAAGACACTTTTTATACGCTCTGTATAATATGTTGCTTGTATTTTTTGACCATCTCCACACTACAGGAGATTTTCCCATAACAGGGCTACAATTGAAAAAAAAAACATTAAAATCCGGCCATTGCTTTGCGCAAAAATGAGATTTTAATTTTAACATTTTTTTTGGTGGCCGGTTTTTTTTTGCCGGTCAGTTTATTAAGGAATCTATTCATTTAACCAATAAACACACAAATAATTTAATATGCAGTGACTAAAATCATTATCAAGTCATAGTGTACAAAAATTTTTTCAGCTTAAAAAGAGTAACACTATTACTGTTTTTTTTTCTATCTGGTTTTTAGTATATTCAAAAAGGACTTTCCGTAAGCAACTATTTTTAGGTTTTAAAATATTGTTTTTATTATTAGTTTTTGATTTATATGTTTAATGGTTTTAAAAATACAAATTTAAATATTCTAATGAATCTGTACGAATACTTTTTTGATATACTGTATATACAGTGTAGAACAACCAAATAGAATAAATTCTGTATTTCCATTAACATGGTGTCTAACAAAAATCTCGAAATCCTTCAATCTTAGATTTAAAAATGACAACCTGCAATGTAAAAATTTAATCTCTAAATTCAACCCCTTTTGACTGACAGTTGGACCCGCGAATTTTTAAAATAGGAGAAGTTTGTGATATTTTATTTGAAGTCTTATTTTCTATTTAAGAATGTTGTTTTAAAATTTGTGACAATAATTAACAAAAAATAAACTTACTTGATTGGCAAAATCTGCAAAAACAACCTAAAAAATGTAGTTACTAGTAAAGTTATATTTTTGATGATGTAAAAAAATAAACAAATCAATAGCTTTATTCTAAGCAAAGTTCAGAAACATTCTAGAATTGGTTTTTTACTAGTACGAAGCTATATCGTAATTTTCGATTAACGCTATCAATCGTTACAGTGGTTTTTTTAAACCGTGATATCGTTACAATTCATACAATAGTTTCTTGTGTTTTTAGTTTTTTTTAACCACTCATTGCGTGATTTGAAAATCACGATATACCTAGCTTAACACTATTAAAAAACCAATTCTGGAATCTCGCTTGGAACAAAGCTAATGTCAACCGAATTTGTCGACCGTATTAACAAAAAAGAAGACATGGAAACTTATCAACAATCTTCGTAGTTACCGTTTGAGTTTTACTAATTGCATTCAGAAATAATTAAATAATAATAAGACTCGGAAATAATAGATTTCCTTGAGGCAATATCGTAAAGGTTTCATTGTGTCAAATATAAATTTGAATTATACTCCTGAAGTTTTATATGTATATATTTTGTGTTTTTTTAGTTACATCACAAGGTCCGAAACGCGCTTTAGGTTTTGGAGATGAAGACAATATCGACGCAACTCTAGGCTTGGGTGAATTGGCCCAACTCACAGTGAACAATGACGCCGAAAATACATACGACCTGGCGAGTAGCAAAGAGAGCTTTCGCAAAACGTGGAACGCAAAATATACATTGCGAAGCCATTTCGACGGGGTAAGCTTTTTAAAACATTCTTTAATTAGTGCATTTTAAGTAATTATCACGAAAAACATGAAGAAAATCTAATTCATTTGGGTGATATATTTTTTACCCCTGGACAAAAAAAGAACCGGATAACTTAATTTTTTTTCACATTTAACCATGAATACTTTTTAAATTTTTCATCAATTTTAATCGTTCTTGCACCAAATCGTAGGCATTTTCATCTTAATCATCACCTGTTATCGATTTTGAAAAAAAGTCTAATTGTTTTGTCGTTATACATGGTGAAATCAAGAATAACAGTTTGTCCTGAATTTGTGACTACCCTAGAAAAATAGAAAAATTTAACGCCAAGATAAAATATCTTTATATGCCGTTTTGAAGCCTCATTTTTCATTAAATTTCTTTTTTTTATTCATAACAATATCTCCATTCTCAAGAAAGGAATCACAAGTTTTTAAGAAAGTAAACAATGTTTAATAAAAATTAAAGTTTTAAAAACAACTCAATAAATGATCAAAGTCTATTAGACAATAATTATTAATATTTCGTCGGCAAAATGACAAAGGAGCGTATCTACAAATTTGGTATTTTGAGTTACAGTGGTATTCAAAAAAAAAGCAAACACCGACTAGAGAGAGAAGTTTGACAACCACATATAATTTAAATGTGACTGTTAAACTTCTCTCTCTAGTCGGTGTATGCTTTTTTTTTGAATACCATCCACTGTATCTTTACTTTAGATCCTATAACGCGCGTTATACTCACTTTAAAAATCATATTACAAGTTGTGATGACTACGACATTCATTGTATTTATTTGTCACACCTAAGAAAAAATGTAAAAAAATATTCATGATTGAATGTGACAAAAATTTAAGTTGTCCAGGATGTTTTGTCCAGGAGTGTAGTTAAAAACCTCTAGTAATATAAAAATCATATTGCTGGTTCATGTGAAAAGTTTTTTCTCCGCTCTATGGAGTAAAAAGTCAAGCTTTTTTTTATTCTATCGTTACAATAAAAGAGTGAAATTAGTATTAAATTAAAATCGATGGTAATGGCAATCAAATGTTTTAAACAAAGTTATTGAATGTCATATGTCACTACAATTTTATATGAATAAAAACGACACCCATATTTCCACCACTGATGAATAGCTAAAGCTGGCAATTTTTTGGGTTAAAACTACCATTATGCTAAACATGTATACCAAATTTCGTTAAAAAATCTTAAGCCGTTTGGGAATTAAAAAATAAAAACTTCTTTTTTCTTAAACTTTAACACCCTGTATCTCGAAAACGAAGCATTTGCGGACCCATGTTCATATGAACTTTTTTGCTTAAAATATGACAAGGAATCACCCCTTGAAATTACAGTCATCACTTAAGTGACACCCTGTATACATATATCTATTTAGCTCGAATTTCTTTACGATTAGTTTGAATCAGAACTTTCTATTTTAAGATTTAGTTTTTATGATTTCTGAAGTAATTTTTTAAAACTTAAAAAAGTATAACTTATAAATTAGTTTTCTTGTTAGTTATTCTTAAAATACAAAAATAATTCCGAGACTAGGTGTATCTTGTTCTATCTCTTGAAAATGGTATTGAAGTAGCAATATTGTCAATTTAGTAATATTATGTTAAATAATAAATTGTCGTTGAAGAAACAATATCGTGGATCTTACATTTTTATCAAAATTTAGATATCGGCAAATATAAATAAAATAAGCAACCGTCTTCTAGTATCATAAAATTTGCCATTTTTTGATTGCAAATGTTTTCCCAACCTGTTTTTAAATAAGTCTCTGTTACTCTAAAGTTCCCATTTTGCAACATAAGTAGTATCGTTTTTTCAGCGACAAAATATAGAAAAGTTCACTATAATACTATTTTCTGAATTTTCAAAACTCAAAATATTTTTAAATAAACAAATCTTAAAATATAGGTACTAATAATTGGATGGTATTATGCTATATACATATAATGAGTTTGATTTGTTACATATTCCACCTGTTGAAAAAAAATAATTTGAGTATGACCTAGACATAAAGTGACTCTACATTATAATCATTAGATGATGCATAAGTATAACTCAGTATTTGAAATCAATTTTGTTTATATTAACTTGGGACTTTGCTAGTCCAATAAGAGCAATTGTAAATCTAAAGAACTAATGTTAATCATTTTCTTCAACTCGATGCAACTCGACTTCTTAATGCTTATTGACCATGTATGTATAATATTATACATTGTATATGAATATCTGCGATTGTTTCTTGTGCGAGATTTTTCGGTCAGAAAGGGGCGAAAATGCCAAACAATTTTTTCGAAGTAGCCAACGTTTTAGAAACGTTATTTTTCCACCATCAGGGCAATTAGAGATGTTGTTTAATTTTCAATATTATATTTAAACCAATATAGTTAAAAACCAGTTTTATTGATGAATAAGTCTGGTTCCCTTCTATAACATGATTAATCCTCGCGGCTATGTTAATTGTCATTTTTTGAATTTAACTATAATATTAGAAGTTAAACAGTGTATGTAATTGCCTTGATAACAGAAAAATAAAGTTTCCGTAATGTTGGCTCCATAGAAAAAATTGTTTGTCTTTCTCGCCCTTTTCGATCAAATAACCCTGCAAAAGAAACACTCGCGGCAATTTTAAATGTTTGTCGAAATGTGGGTTGATAACAGCATAATACCATCTAATTAAGGAAAAAAATAATGCATTTAATTTAAGAATATTTAATTTAATATTTAATTATATCTCTAATCTGCTTAAGCTAAAATACTTTAATTGTCTCTCCTCCCCGCACATATTGTGAACATATTGAGAACAATTTCAAACAAAGTATTTTGTAGGTTCGAGCGTTAGCTTTTCATCCGACTGAACCGGTCTTGATCACTGCAAGTGAAGATCACACATTGAAATTGTGGAATTTACAAAAAACTGTTCCGGCTAAGAAGAGTGCCAGTCTGGATGTGGAACCTTTATATACATTTAGAAGTCATACAAGTACGATTATCGTAGCTTACAATTTTTTTAATATTAATATAAACCTGTTTTTAAAATTTAAGGTCCTGTATTATCCTTGGCGATCTCCGGAACTGGAGAGCACTGTTATTCTGGCGATTTGGACGGTGTAATCAGTTGTTGGAACGTTCCCAATTCTAATATAGATCCCTACGACTTGTTCGAACCGGACGTTTTGAATATTAATTTATGTGGACATTCAGATGCTGTTTGGTGTTTGTCGGTCCTATACTCCAAACAGTTACTGGTATCTTCTTCGGCAGACGGTACAGTAAAATTGTGGTCGCCTCATAGCAAGGTTAGTTTATGAAAAAATGTATTAACTTTTAATGAATCGATTAATGGATTTATTTTTATAGGTTCAATTGTTAAACACATTTTCATCCGAGCAGGATGGAATTCCTTCGAGCGTTGATTTTGTAAGGGACGAGCCGAATCGCGTGGTGGCCTCATTCGCATCTTCAAATTGCGTTATTTTTGATACGGAAACTAGTAAACCGGTGTTACGATTAGAGTCAACTAGCCAAGATGGAGTCAATTTGAATGCTAAAAAGGTATTTCAATGTTAAATTTATTCATTTTGGTTACTTTGTTACTTTTTATTTGGGTGTTTGTTAAGTAAAATAATCCGAATTATACAAGGTGAAGCACTAATTCTGATCAGCTTGAATATTTCCGTCATTTTTGGAGATGTGACAATAATGCTGTAATAAAACTTGTAGGGTATGAAAGGGACTCTATTATTAAGCTAGTAATAGTTTTTCTTCGGGTGAAGGCGCGTAGGAGATATCAAGGTCAACTTCATTTTTTTAAATGGAATGCGGTACTTTTTTATTCAAATTGTAATAGCGGATGTCTAGACGAATACAACTACGTATAATTTTTTTTAATGTTATAAATGTTCGAAGTGATGTCTGTTTACATCAATGTAACGTTGAAATTGATGAATTCCCGATGCACGTCCCTCAAAAATTAAAAAAATATTCTAGTTGATCAGAGTCAGTGCCCCACCCTGTATTTGTTATAGAGTACATAAATACTTCATTGGAGGTAATTTATGCAACAATGGCATACGAGGTTTATATTTATTTTTATATTTACAGCATATATTATTTAATTTTCTGTTTCATGTCGTTTAAGTTTATTTCAATACTTTTGTGGTGTTGTATATTACACGCATTTTGCTAATAATACCTCAGTTCACCGTATATGTATTTACTTATATAATTTTTACTACCCCTCAGGAAAAATAAACAAAGGGTCTTGTTTAGTACTGATGGTGATTGAGGCCCATAATGATGTTATTTTACCAAAAATTCATAAGGAAACAGTGGAATCTGATCAATTTAATGAAATCTTTTCGGTTTTGTGTCTTTCATGGTATGATTGGACGTTAATTTTGACGATACATCCGCACATGTATGACTAATCTTCAGTACCCGTTTAAGTAGTTTTGGGTGATTATTCACTTCGTCCTGCGATTTCTGAATAACATCGACAGTTTTTTAATAAATTTTGTTATCTAAATTGCTCATTCAGTTTTATCGGTTGCAAGTGTGCTAGGTCATATAAGACGTTCAGTATTGTTTGAGGGAATACAACTGGAATCCTTTATAGACAAATTTACAATAAACATAATTTAAAAAAGTCTGAGGAATAATTTCCATTTTCTAACTATTTTTATATATTCTGTGTACAAATGACTTCTTGCACCATTCAATGTCTCTTTGACTTTTAGATTTATAAAATCGTATGTCATCCAACATTGCCATTGACCATAACGGCACACGAGGACAGACATATACGATTTTGGGACAATAACTCAGGTAAAATGGTCCATTCGATGGTAGCCCATTTAGACGCTGTGACAAGTTTGGCTGTGGATCCGAACGGATTGTATTTACTTTCCGGTAAGTCGTTGCGTACTGTTAAACATGGCAGAAAAATTGAAAGATGAAATTTGTGTTGTCTCGTAGGTTCTCACGATTGTTCGATCAGATTGTGGCACTTGGACAACAAGACGTGTGTCCAAGAGATCACCGCCCATCGTAAAAAGTTTGACGAAAGCATTTTAGATGTAGCTTTTCATCCGTCTCGACCCTATATTGCAAGCGCAGGCGCCGATGGTCTTGCAAAAGTTTTCGTTTAATTTCTCTATATATTGGAAACGAACGAAGAATGCGTTAAATAAATGGTAAAAGTGGTGGTTTAATTTAAAGATTTTTTTCATATTAAACATACGGAATACATATTTGGATAAGTTTAATTAATCATTACATAGGCTAGACTATACCACATAGAATTAGTTAAATTAAAGGGCTTAGGGAAGCAAGGTGGTAATACGCACCACATGAGATTTTTTTAGAAATTAAAGATTAAAGTGTTATCAAATTGGCAAATAGGGGATGTTATTGCTGGGGATTAAAAAAAACTTTTGTGGTCTGTTTTATATCTTAAGTGTTCTTTTATTTATTAAACTCAATTCTTCAATGAAATTGTGACTTAACACTCTCCTCTCTCCTAAAACCCTTTAATTTATTTCAAATAAATTCAAAAGTAAAATGAATCTCCGCCTGTATTTCGTTTTGTTCTATTTTCTTTAAGACTGAAATATATAATTTCTTTTGTGATAGACATTTGAATAAGTAGTTCAATATTACGTGTGAGAATTAGTTAATATTTACGTCCGGTGTGGCTTAGGAAAGCTGTAAAATTTAATCTTACAGGTCAAGTGTCGTATTTGGTTACCACTTTTATCATTTATCGTTTCAGTTGAAATATGCATTGAAACGCCCTACATAGAGAGAGGAAAATTATTCATCTCACTGATATTTAACAAAAAGTAAAAAAGGTCATTAAAATTTCTTTTTAAAAATTCTGTGCATGTTAGTAATAATATCTTATTTTACACCAGTACTATTACGTTTAAATTTAATTTATGCTGTATCGCTTAGTTTAAGAATGTGTATATACCTTCATCGTTTTACTGTGTACATATAAATATATTAATAATATAATTACTTTTCTTCTCCATAATATTTTCTGAGTATTCTTTTTGTATATAAATATATGAGTTTATTTATTTTATATTTTAAGTTACAAGTAAGATACGCTTAACGATTTTTAACAGTAACTTAAGGCCTATTTTGTTAATTATCTCTCTTATATACTGTCACTGAGAGCCTAAAATCTATTAACAAAAAAACTCATAATCCTGTTAAAGATTGATCAAAATAAAGAGCGTATCAACATTATACAAAAAGTAATAATAAATAATACAGTTTAAAAGAAATGTAAATAGAAAAATGTTCTCATTTGAAAAATTTAAATCTTAGGACCATGTACAGGGTGTTTAAACGTGAATGTTACTGTTCAGAGCAAAAAAAATGTAATGGTAAAGTTTTCGCTTAATTTGTGTTAAATAATTCTATTTTTTATTTGAGGATTTGTTTTTATTTTTATATTCATTAAAGGAAATTTCTTTAGCTAGTGTAATATAAACCGCCCTTAGTAAATTACTCAGAGTTTTCTTAAATTCACTTTAACTCAAATGAAGAGTCGAAATTCCAAACATTTTATATGCTTTTTGCTACTTTTTAACTACAATTAATAACTAGCTGACCAAGCAGACACAAAATAAAATGTTACAGGCACGTCTGGCTTTTAAGTTGGTCACCTTGTATATCTCCTATCGTATCCTAGAATAGCTATGAATCATCGTCTTCTTAAAACAAATAATTGTGGGAATATGATTTTGATCTATCGGGTCGTTCAAAAATTTCACAATTACTAACAGACGCACCGACGATTATACAGGGTGTATTGTAACGCAATGGCCACAGACCAGGTACGTATAGAGGACCTCATAATATGATGATTTGTTAAATATTTTGTTTTCTAAAGTTAGCAGCTAAGGAGATATTGGCTTCTTAAGTTGATCTAAAAATTGTTAATAAAGGGAATATCTCAGTAATGCATCATCACAATGCAATCAAATTTGGAACATATTTTACTTTTATTCACATCTTTAAGTGGTAGAAACATGAAATCCATAGATTCTCAGTAAGGGTTGGATACAGGGTAGCGCATTTCTAAAATAGTAGAGATTTTTTTTCTGCAAAGTTACTAATAAACGGACATTGCCGTTTAATGGTAAATTTAGTTCGAAAACTTTTAGTACTCTTCAAAATTTTTAAATAAACTTATCATTTTTAAGGAAATCGCGATTTTGTGGAATAGAGTCAAACCACATTTAATGGGACAGCCACTCGTAAACAATGCAATTGAAAAATTATTTTGAAGTTGACACATATCTTAAATCTGTCAATGCATTAATTATTCAATCATTTATTTATTTAAATAATTATTGTTTTAATTTTTACATTACTTTTATTTTATACNTATGTTCAAGAATATTGTATCAAAACAATTCAAACAAATGGATCGGGATCCATCACCAATTGTTAAAAATAAAGAAAATTATTTTTTAAGTTTGATTCAGAGTCTGATTCTGATACAGATATGGATAGTAAACAAAAGAAACAAACTCCTTTGACAAAAGCGGAACTATCAATTCTACATTTTTTGCAGACGAAAATCAAGACTTGCAAATGTTAGAAAAATATCCAGAAATAAAAAATGTGTTTATCCGATACAATACTGCATTATCTTCCTCCGCACCAGTAGAAAGATTATTCTCATACGCCACTATGATAAATCTGCCGAAGAGTGGCAAATTATCGGATGAAATGTTTGAAAAACGAGTAGTTCTAAAGGCCAACTTAGATAAATTTAATTTGGAAGTTAGGATTTAATTGTTATTGTTTTTCCTCGTCTCATTTTTTTTCAATTATTATTGTTACTATATTCACATCTCAGTTATAATTTTATGATTATTTAAATAAATACCTACATTCGTTCTTGAATCAATTTTTTTTGAATTTAGTAAAAATTGAGGTTCATATGCTAAATAATTAATTATAATTACATCCAATTAATTCAATTGCAATTGATTTAATTACAACTAAATTAATTGTGATTTATTTAATTATATATTTAAAAATTAAACTTTAATTACAATTAAATTAATTGCAATTAATTCACTCGTTTGCCAAATTTTAATCAATTAATTAATCGAGTACTTTTTTAATTGATTATGCCCAACTCTGCAAGATACTAACATGAGAACAGCCATATCTGCCGAAGAAAGACTAGCAGTAATCCTAAGGTACGTAAAAGCTACATTTGTGAACCCTATATAAAATTTATGAATTAGTACTTCAAAAGCGTTTATTTAAATGAACATGTAACAAACTTGGAAGATCAGAAACAAAAAGTTATTCTTGTTATATTTAAGGTACTTGGCAACAAGGAACAGTTTTAATGCACTGCATTACGAATATCTATTGGGTGCAATTACTTTCGTGAAATACTGCGAACCACTTGTGACGCAATATGAAAAATTTTGAGCAGAAAATACATACACATACATATGTACAAGAAAACTGAAAACAATTGGAAATTAAAAGCGGACCAATTCTATGAAAGAACCAACTATCCAAATTGCCTGGGAGCATTAGATGGCAAACATATAAGAATATGTAAACCTAATGGAAGTGGCTTTACATAGGGTAAAGAGAGGAGAGATGAACCACCATTTACAAAAATAAACAGAATTTCTTTATTCATTAAACTTAATATCTGCAAATAGATACATAAAATAAATAAATCTAGATACTCTTTTTGAAATTGTTACAAAGCATAAAATATACTATATTATTCAAAAAAAAAATCAAATTCTCAAACTTGTCAGTGGTCCATCTGTCCTACCCCATAGAGGTGAAATGGACCTTAGTAGGTAGTAGAGATGGACTCAGTTACTTTTCTTTTTTTAGCAACAACGGTTCCACAGTTCTGGCAAAGGTTAACAAAACTTGTGCCATTTTCGTGAAACCAGCGCTTGCAAATAATGCATTGTAACCATTTGTTTTTTTTTGTAGTTTAACGATAATCTTCGTTGCAGCCAACACATTCATTTTCTAAATCACTAAAATGTTCATCCCCACTAGAATTTTCGTCTAATATGACATCGCCAGTTTCTTCTTCCGAAGATGAAGTTTCGCTATAATGATTTCTTCTTTTTTTTATTAACTACTCTCATTGTCAGATCGGAGCCAGTTTTTTTTTTGCATTGTGCATCTTTCATTCTGTTAATAAATTCAGATGAAATTATTTTTTCTGAAATTTTTTTACGAACTCTTTTTACAGCTAGAGATATTGTAGGTATGGGAGATACTTCATCCAAAGCTTTTTCTGGAGTAATATCATCAGTAGCTGTTGATTTGTTAGGAGTGGTTTCTTGATTTTTTATACTGGAAGGACCTGGTTGAGGAGATTCAGGTCTCGTTTGAACAGTTTTATTCTGCAATGAATCTTCTACGGAACAAATAGGATTTTGGAATAAAAATGCGTAATCGCGTAATTAAGGGATTGTAGGACAGTATTCCCGTTGACTTCAAGGCGGAAATTGCATTTTGAGCAGTGGCTGATTTTCCCCAAGATTCACCCAATAGCTTTCCAAATTGCAATCTGTTTAGAACTTTTTTGGGATTATTTCTCAACATATGTCTACATGCATCGTAATAATTGCATTTCAAAGATTTAAAAAAAGCCCGATCTAGCGGTTGTAAATAGTGAGTCGTATATGCAGGTAAACAAAATAAAACTATATCGTTTTCTTCTGCAAATTCTAGTAAATCTAAGTTGGTTGTATGAGAGGTATGTCCGTCTAACATTAATACTACCTTGCCGCAAGGTTTTCTTTGAATAAATTGTGTCTTTAACCAATTCAAAAATATTTGGCTATTCACGTATGCTGATTTTTCAGACATCTGGATTTTCGAACCTGACCGCATGCCATCAAGCCATTCGCCTTTTTATTTTTCCACTTAAAAATACAGTAAGGAGGTAAAAAACTCCCTTCTGCGTTACAACATGCTATAATGCTTATTGTTTCTCCTTTTTCACCAGAGCTTATACATGGAATACTTTTAGAACCTTTTTCGGCTAGGATCTGCCCAGCTCTAGTATTTAGTTGCAAATCTGTTTCGTCGGTATTGTAGATCCAGGCTTGTCAAAAAGATGATGTTCTGTCATAACTTTTTCAAGATCCACGAAATGTCTTTCAATGATCTCTCTTGACATTCCAACGGATCGTGCAATAGAAACGTTTTCAGATTTTCTGATAGAAATTTCTGGCCTTCGGCGCAAAAACAATTCCAACCATTTCTCGCCAGCTTTACCTAAAAAACACGATAGGATTGAATAATCAAATATGTTATCAATTTTTTAATCAATTTATAACTTACTTTCATTTTCATTAAATCGATTTGGAATTCCCAATCGTTGAGCCAGAGTATATGCTATAATCCTCACCTCAGTTCTTGTAGGTGCAAAACCCGACTTCTGGAGTTTTTTGATATGGTTTACTAATTGTAATTCAGTATTTGAACCCAATAAAGCATCAGGTCCCAAGCGGTTGCTTTTTTCGTAATTATTTATTTTCAACCGCCTTTTAAAGGTACTTTTGGGTATCCCAAATGCTGTAGCGGCTTCATTTATACCCATTTCGCCATTTCTGTATGAATTAACGGCATTTTTTAATGCCTCACCAATCCACTTTCCTCGTTCAGGAACATGTCTTTTACGTATGTATTTATTAGGCATTATACTAAAACAAAAATATGCTAGTCCGACTCTCCTCTCCCATGTTGATCCATCTATCCTCAAACGAGAGGATAGACAAACTACCTGGTAAACAATAAACAAATAAAAACAGATTTCACAATTTAGATTATTATAAAATAATAATGCATATACTTACAGTTTTAGAAACAAAAAAAAGATTAAACTTATAAAACCTAAATCTGTTAGACACACAAATTACATATACTCAAGAGCATAACTATAGCACCACTTGAATTTTGCCGGTATCTGGATTATCCCTTACGCAATGTAGTTTAAACAATTATCACTAAGTTGTAGACGTAATTTGAAGAAATGTTGCCAAATTTAAAAGTTTTCCTAAGGTTTATTGAAGTGTTACAAAAAAAAATCAATTTTCACGGTGTGCATAACTATAGCACCAATAGTTTTATTTTCTAATTTTAACTCTAACTCATTAAATTTAATCCAAATAATGGGTAACGTGTCCATTTTTTCGAATTAGTTCAAAAATACGTGAATCCATACTATTGATAAGGTTTGCAATCATGGCAGGCTCAATTGCGTTCCACGTGTGAACAATTGAAGCGTTTCTCGGAAAAACCTCATAAGTCCAAAAATATTGGAAACTTGTTTATTTTTGATTTTAGGAAAAAAAGTTATTCTTCATAAAAAGTTTTGCATAATCTAAAACCCATAATACAACTGTCAAATACCAATAATTCTAAGTCGTATACAGGGTACGTCCAAAAATATGAATTTTGCACAAGAATAAAGTACCCTTATTTTTGACAATAGAAGAAAATTGTATAAAGAAAAGTCTATCAGAAGTAAAAATTATATTCAAATATGCAAGTACAACCATTAATGTACATCGTTGCTTCATTTGAGCGCAAGTCGTGAATTATTTATCCTGCTGCAGCCTGTGTTTTATATGAGCGTTTTTTGTTGTGGAATGCCTCTGCCTCTTCTCATTTTTAGGCCTTCATTTTATTTCTCTTAATGTTTACACATAAAACAAGAGTAAACTGCTGTAGTTACAAATAGGCATATTTCTACTTTTGATTGAATCCACCAGCAAGCATACTCCATTGTTATGTATATAAATATACCTGTCAATGTAAGTGACAACATACAACGGTTGTTTGTTTTTTTTTCTTGTTATTTTTTATCACCTCCTGTTTATTGTTTAAATGGATTTATTAAGTTCATCATCAAATGACAATGAAGTTATTAATTGGCCTATACGAAAGGAAAAGAAAGTTCAT
>JABRWK010000300.1:68383-78713 GCA_013372445.1 Hypothenemus hampei | reverse complement strand
AAAAAACATGATATTACTTACACACCCTGTACACTATGAAGATTTTATTTTTTGGGTATCTTCTCATTGCAGGACATTTATCTATAAAAGGGCTACAATTGAAAAGAAAAATCATCAAAATCTGATAAGTGGTTGGGCAAATATCTATTATCAAAGTGTAAAATGCAAGAAGTGTTAAAAAGTTGAATATCTCCGGAAGGGTTGAAGACAAATTGACGAATAAAAAAATAAAATACTCATTAGACATCAGGCTACATCACTGCACGGTTGCCGAATGTTTGACTCACCTGGTATTGTCCACAGAAGACGTCAAACTTTGATGAAAAAACATGACACTATTTACACACCCTGTATAATATGTTAATTCTATTTTTTGGGCATCTCCCCGCAGCAGGATATTCATCCATAACAGGGCTACAATTAAAAAAAATCATTAAAATCCGCCCAGCAGATGGAAAGAATTGTAGTCTTAAAAAAATAACAATTTTAGCAATATCCTTAACTTTTGAACAGCAGTTTAATATCATATCATGGTGTAACACAACGGGTTTCAAGCCGTCAAAATCAGAGTGGATGATTTTCTCCAGGAGAAGAGATATCCAAAGTGAAGATCTAATTGTAAGTCTTTTTATTGATGAGAGTGAATTAGGACAAGCAAATAAGTTAACAATCCTGGGGTTAAACTTTGATACAAATCTCAGTTGGAACTATCATATTAAAGTCTTAAAACGGGAATGCCACCAAAGAATGAATATCGTGAACTCTATCATCCAAAAATTTGGGGGCTGATGCTTACACCCTCATCAATACTTACAAAGCTATCATCAGATCAAAGCTAGATTATGGAGCTATCATATACCAGTTTGCTAAAAAGAGGCTATTGCGGAAACTAAATCCAATTCAAACAACTTCCCTGAGAATTTGTCTAGGAGCGTTTAAATCTAGTCCAAGAACCAGTCTTCTGGCTGAATCAGGAGAAATTCCTCTTGAGTTGAGGAGAAAGCAACTAATTCTAAATTTCATCCCATCTGCCATGTTAACCTTTGGCGATCTGATGCCAACAACCAGTATATCCAAAATAACCAAACCAGTTCTTTGCTTAAGTCTTTTCACACGTTGGCCGGGGAATATCTCTCTCATGCTGAATTTCAGAATATCTTCATTTTTCGGCAATCCATTAGTCCTATCCCTCCATAGCTTCATATGGAGATCAAATGTGATCTCCATATGAATATATATTTGATAATTCTACCACCATCTCAACAACCCCAAAATCTCTATATGTACCCCTTTTAAAGAAATGATAGATAAGTATCCACAACACGCTAAATTTTACACGGATAGTTCAATATGTGGCAATCGTTGTGGATGTGCGGTTATCCTAGGTGAAGTAAGTTTTCAATTTGCTTTGACCCCAGAGTTTTCTATTTTTCATGCGAAGTAAATGTCTGTCTAAAATTAAAGAGTTGAACCTCTCGGAGGCAATAGCCTCAAGGATAATAATCCTTACTGATTCCAAATCTACAATTGATGCACTAAAAAATATATCAAGTCCAGCAAAAATTATTCAAATGTGCCAGGAAAAGTTATTATCATTATCTGATCATTGTGATATTGTCTTTGCCTAAATTCCATCCCATTAGGGCATCTTGGGTAATAAAAAAGCAGATACAGTAGCTAAATCAACAGCCAACAACGAGCTCGTGACTCCGACACTCTCCCCTATTCCTTTCCTCGATTATAAACAAAAAGTCATAAAATTTATCAAATCCACCTGGAACTCGACCTGGATATCAACCAATCTCACTAAGCTACATTTAATCAGAAGAAATGTTTTGGAGGATCCACCGAATGTCTCTGTCCGGAGAAAACAATGTTTATTAAGTAGACTGAGAATTGGGCATGCTCAGTTCTCCCATGGTCATCTTATGGATCATTCATAGCCACTAAGCTGTCCGAAATGTAATGAGTTAGGAACAGTTAAGCACATTTTTTCCGATTATAATGAAATGAGAAACATCAGAGATCGTTTGGGGATGCCAGATAAGTTGGAGGTTTTGCTTAAGAATGAAGTATACCTGGATGCCATAGTGAAGTTTACGTTTCAACTAAGCATCGTTTGTTAAAGCTTTATAGCATCAGTCTTTGTTCTTTTTAATTTGTATCTAGACAGTAATATTGTATTATAGTGTAAACTTGTATTAAGTGTTATATAAAAGTTTTGTCGCTAAGGACCTTAGGGCCGATTTCAAAAGTTTTTTTTAATGCCGCATTAGTTAATGAGGCAATTAATTTAACAGTATCATTATGTAAAGGAGGATTAAAATAATCATTTTTCATAATAAATAATAACTGCGACATTTAGTAATGTTTCGTTGATTGACAGCAAAGTAACAAAAAAAAGTCTAATTGTATGCAGGACACAATTATTAGTGCTCATATTTTGCGTAAAGTAGTTGCGCAAAAAAATGGAACGGAATAGTATTAATAAAATATTATTCATCGTATCACAAACGTCACACTGAGGTCGAAATATCAGCATTAAAATTAAGGGGATATTAAAAAATAATGTCAGATTAATTAATTAATTAATTAAAAATTAGATTTTTTGAAATACGTCAACATTAAATTTTAATGGAAGATTAAATTTGCTTATGAAATCGACCCTTAGTCGATTATGCGACATTAAATAAATAAAAAAAATAATAACAGTAACCCGATCCCCAAGACGATGGAAGTTTTAAATGAGAAAACACAAATAATTTTTAAAATCAAACTTTGAATTGTTGGAACTTTAGTAATAATCAACAAAAAATTTTGAGGTAGTTGAGGTTAAAGTTGGATGTAGGTCCAATAAAATTCAGAGGTGAATATGAGTGAAAATCGACGTTTCGACCATTTTATTTGGTCATCTTCAGGATGCTAAAATTTTTTGAATTTATTACTTTCAATACTAACTCGCAACTACGGAGTATTTTTAAAAGTTTCACATTTAACTATCATTACAGAGCTCAACCCCATGGCGTAGACCACCATGAAATTAACAAAAAAGGGGGGACAACACGTTAACAGTAACATTAAGATTGGTTCTGCCAACTCACCTACTCGTTGCCTCTTTGTTAATTTTTATATTTTTTATCATTATGTCATGTGTGTGTTCTTTATTTTTTTTTCCTTCCTTTATAATATGGGGCTATAGTTGTGTGTAATATTTGGTATGGTGCTTAGAACTTATGGTCATTCAGTTCTTCATAGGGTTAGGTACTAATCTCTTCGTCCAACCTTTCACCATTAGTGCTTAGTAATGTATGTCCGCTCCAGATCTAGTGATGTCACCTCAAAGTTTTCTTGAAGTTTAGTAACCCGCAGTAAGCGTCACTCAAATTTTCAGTGTCCTGTTTTTTATTTATACGTTTGGGTTCTTTTTTATGGATACCATCTCGTATATAAGTCTTTTTTTGTACTTGTTCTGTTTCCCTAGTATTGTAGTGTTGTTGAAATTGAATTTGTGTTCCATATTGCGTGACTGTTCCGCCAATGCTGTGGTGTACTTTTTATTTATAACGGGGTCTCTCTTTGTACTTCTTTTGTGTTCTGCGAGTCTTGTGTCTAAATATTTACCTGTTTGTCCTACATATACTGTATCACAATCTTCACAGGGTATCCTATATATTATGTTGCTAGACTTACCAATTTCTGTTTCATCTTTTTGTTTCGTGAATGCTTTCTTAATTGTGTTAATACCTCTATGTGCTATTGTTATATTTTCACTATTAGTTTTTAGCTTTGATGTGATTCTTTCAGATAGCTTGTTTATATAGGGCATAGTATAGAATGCTTTTTTGACGTTGTTTGTTAAGACTCTAATGTGTTCTACGTTTGCTTGTGGTGTGCTCTTTAGAATCCTTTTTATAATCTCCTTGGGGTAATTGTTATTTTGTAATTGTATCTGTATCTTTCTTATGTTCTCTTCGTGGAACTGTGTATCCGACAGTTCTATTGCTCTTTTTTTCAAATTGAGAATTGTATTTATTTTATGTTGGAAGGGATAATGGGAGTGAAAATTTAAGAACCTCTCCGAGGATGTGTGCTTCTGGTACCAGTTTGTTATGATGGTGTTTTTTGATCTGATCAGGAGTACATCGAGGAACGGAAGAGCTGAATTCTCTTCAATTTCCATTTTGAACTTTAACTTCAGATGATAGTTGTTGAAAATTCCATTCTAATTGACACAATGCTTGGGAGCTTCTGGAATGAGAGCGTGACTTACGTGGGGAGCGGTGACTCTTGAGTCTTTGTCCCAAATCTCTGATTCTTGTCTCGAGGTTTTTCCGAGATTTTTTTATGAGTACTTCCCCTGGAGGGAAACCCGATCTCGATCGCTTATCTTTGCCCATATTCTGTAATTTCACTTGAACGCACGAGAAAGCAACTTGCACGTGGCCGCACATTAAAAGCTAATGAAAAGGTCGAACAGGCGCGGGAACTAACAAAAGAAAGTAAAGAGGAAGAAAACGCGGGATTCTTCTTCTTTTCTATATAATTGTGGCACGAGTCGTATAAGCGAGCTATACTACATAGTTAACATCATGCCCGAGTAACATATATAATATAATAAATATATGTGTAGCTTCGCCTTGATTTCGTGACATTGCTTTCAGCGCCACAAGTGTTACGCGAAATAACTAACAAGCTTGGCGGGAGCTTCAAAAATTAAAGATAGCGGATTCTATATATGCTAAAGACAAAACGTCTTAAAATTAAAAATTAGGTAAATTGGAATTTGATATAGTTTCCTATTGCAACTTTCAGAAAACTATATCAATTTCTGATTTGCCTAATCTTTAATGAAAACATCATAACATCGTCCATAGATATTCTAAGAAGTCCTGTCAGTTTTTTTATTTTTTTTCTTTTTTTTTCTTTGTGCCTCGAAATTCTGGCGTTTTTTGCTATCGCCCGTGAAATTCACCGACAAAGCTCATACGAGGTTTATTTAATAGTGATACCCGAGAAAAGTAAGTGTTTCGGTAATGCAGGGGAAGATTATAAAGTAAGTTGTTGATTTTTAACATAATTATTATGTGCATTTCGGTTACCTTATTATCATTACAGCATTTAAAGGAGTTCACATAAAATTTTTATGAAATATCGCATAGACACTGCAAATATTGCCTGCCTGCTGAGCCTGGACCACAGTAGGTGAAAAGTGCGATGTCGAAAGGGGGCTTATTTTCACTGATAAGCGAAGTGATGGAACTTGTGAGAATATCTATGGACGATGGTCATAAGAACATCATTTTTATTTGAAACACAAAAACTCAAAACTGGTTTCTGTATCATATTTATTATTTTCTTTTAAACGTTTTTGTATTCATTAGTGCATCGTTGAAAATTTTATTTTTAAAACCACCATGTGGTGGTAATCTTTTGCCATTTAAGACCCGATTAATTTCTTTTACAATAGCTATAATGTAGAAATGAACAACGTAATTTAAAATTAGTTTTTTTAAATCGTGATTTTCGCATAAGTTATTAAATTCAATTTTTCTTTCCAAAGTAGCAACTAGGGTTTTTTTGAGATTGCAAATTGGTAGATGTTCTATCAAACAATTACAATAAAAATATATCTCATCTACCAACTCCGCAAATCTAGTTTCTGGATATTTTAAAAGATTCGGTCGATAAGATCTGATTGTAATTAACTCATTCCGGAGACTACCCTGATTGCCTATCAACTGCGTACAACAAACTTCACAAGATTTTGTTATACTATGAATCTTTGTTGCCGCAAACCCCGCTATGTAATTGGTTACATTAATTAGCAAATAATTGTTTTTTTCTTTATAATTTTCTTTCAATTCGAAAGGCCTAATTTCTTCAACATTTTCCAGGGTTGGATTCAAGTTTTTATTCAATTTGAAAAAACCTGTCAAATTGTCAAGCAACCCGTCCGATTGGTCTTCTTCGCAATTAAAACCAACCGAACGGGTGCTAACCAAATTATTTATTAAAAGAGTTTTGAAGCTCCGGAGAAAATGGTTTGAATTTGGACTGACATTTCTTCCCAAATTGCTCCGAATGGAGCCAAAAAAATTCTCTAAACAATCTTGATTCAAGTTTCTCGGACAAAGAAACTTGAAAAAATCTTTGTCCAAATTCAACCATATTCTCCGTATGCCGTACAACGTTTGAATCCAACCTTGAATGGAAGGAACGCTGACTGTTGCATTATTTGGATTTACGAATTTTATTGTATGTAACACCGCCATTGCTTCCTTCCAAAAGTCTAAATGTGGCGATGTTTTCGAAATGGCCGTTCGATAGGGTTTCCCATCCTTTGAAAAAATATTGCTGCCATTGCAGCTATCGAACAAGCGATCAAAAAATAGAATAAATTCCGCTGTCCCAGAATATTCAGTTGGAAGCACATTTCTTTTTGCTAGGAAATCCATAATTGATCCCACTCTTTGGCTCAATATTTGAGCAGCGTTTACAACTTTCATTTTCGGAATTTTAGCTGGGTCAATATGTCGTTCCGTCAATCTTGGGCACAAGTGCCGATCTAGACTAACTTGACCCAACTCAAAGAAATCTTTGATGTGTTTCCATTCAGCTGTATATTTTTGACCGTCTTTTATAAATTCTGCTTTTTTTGTTAATAGATTGTTCCTTATATTTTTTAGAAGGTGGGGCGGATCAAAAATCGGTACGATTTCTTGGCCACAAATCATGAAGCCATATTTGTTGTTATCTATTTCATGATCTCGTTTCAGTAGCTTCAAGGCTGCTCTGTTAGTTGAACCCTGATCGCAAATTGTTCCAACCACGTTTAAACCAATATTTTGTAAATTTATAATTATTTTTTTGATCAGTTGGGCTAATTTTTGTGCTGAACATGACGAATGGGTAAATTCGTAGACAATCGGTTGCTTCCATTTCGACTTGATTCCTTTTACCATGAAGACTAATACGTGATTGGCGTACTTTCCATCGCTGGTAAAACCAACAATATTGTCCAATGAAGCGTCATAAAATAATCCTACAATGTCAATTAGAATAAAGAATCAATTGTAAGAAGTTTGTTGTACCTGGTGTTATAGACATTTCATCGAAGACGAGCATACACGTTTTGTCAGCATAGTCAAGTTTGGTCACGGCTTGTTTTAAATGTTTAAATATGGTCTCATTCAGGCCAGGCGAAAACTCCATTTTGGCCAGAAGCTTTGACAAGGTGCTTTGAGAAGGTAGAGCAAAACCCATTCTTTTGAATAAATTATAGGCCTTATTGCTCTGCCTCCGAAGTGTTAGAGCCCAGATCTTATCTTCTAAAGAAAAACGCCTTCCAAAAGGTTTTTTTGCTTGATGTCGCAACTGAGATTTAAAAAAATTTTTAGGTATTGAATGTAAATTTCTCATAACATTATTTTTAGCCGTTTCCAATAAACATTTTATTTGCTCCTTTGTAGAATCGCATTTTTTTTCCAGCCTCCTTCTTAACTTATGCATATTTTTTAAGTTAGCATATAACCTTGACGCTTTTGGTGAGAGTTCTTTTATTTTGCGAACGTTAACGCATTTCAAAAGGTTGTGTCTTGGCGGCTTTTTAGGAGTTTCTTTAAAAAAAAGGAATTTCAGGTTTTTATTCAGGAATATCGAAAAATAAACACAAAGGATATCTAATTTATTTATTTAATAAACGATATATTTTATTTGGGCTGAACAAAATACTAGCGATTTGTATTTGAAATATTTTTATTTTGTGTTTTAACGAAGTTCAATGTATTTCAAAGACATAACACAAAATACTTACTAAAACAGTCATAAAATACAAATATTAAACACGTAATATATTTCAAATAAAATTTTCAGATCAATATTTGAAATACTGATGTTTCAGATATGGACCAGTCCTGCTTTTTATTTTTTCGTCTATTGATGAAAGAGTCCTAATATTTCGTTTATTGATGAAAGAGTCCTAATACAGTTGAACTCCTATAAGTCGAATTTCTAGAGTCGAATTTTCTACAACTCGAATTTTTCCCCCGATAAATGGCACTTCGACTTATGGAAGTTCCGCTGTATTTCGATTACTGATGAGAATCCTAATATTTCGTTTACTGATGAAAGAGTCCTAATTTTTCATCTATTGATGAAAGTCCTAATTTTTAACCTATTGAAGGAAGAGTCCTAAAAAAAACCTGAAAAAAAATACCTGGGTATGAAACTGCAGAGTCCAAGACGCCAACTGTAGGAAATTCAGGTGTTGTCATATCAGGTTTATTAGACGGTCCAGGTAAAGCCATTATCTTTTCTAACGTTTGAGGTATTTCAACATTACCTTGGGCTTCCTGTTCGTGTTTCCAAAAACGGTACAGAGAATTCCTTCTAGTTGAGAGTTCTTGAAAATCTAAAAAATTAAACATTAATCTGTGAACTATATCATAAGTATTAGTAGGAGCATATAGTAACGTAAGAAAGATATAACTCACTCGCTAAATGTAAAGTTGGTAATGAATCTCTCATTAATCGTTTTTCACCAGGCAACTCGCAGTGAGCAGAAAAATGTCGGTCACAAACACGATATTTTTTATATATTTCCTGCAAATTTTTGCATTTGGCTAAATCTGGATGACCAATCCTACTCACCCAAATTTTGTATCTCTGAAATAAATCAATATATAGAAATGTCATTATAGTATTTATTTAACAAAAATCTTACCTCTGGATCTTTTATCGGCAATGTTCTCATACTAAACGCCTTTTCACCTTTTTTTGGTGGTGGGCAATTTGGTACGCAACAATACCTCCCCATTTTCAATTTTTTAATTGAAAACAACAATAATAATAATAAAACAAGTAAATATAACTCAAGCAAAGCACTTTTAAAAACTATGTATATGTATATCCCAAGGAAACATAAACATTAATGATAGGTTAGGTTACAAATTCAAACGAACAAACAACTAACGAATTATTCTGGCAGCAGTCAAAACTTTCCGATGCACCACATCTGGTACGCGAACGAACTAAAACAATGTCACTAACGTTTGAATGAGAGCTACATAAGCCTGCCGAGTAACTCAAAAATACTCACTCCAATCGTGAGATGGCGCAAACACGTGGCGCCATCTCTCTGATGTTAATTCTATAATCGAAAAATATAAAAAACAGTACTAACGTAAAGACGTCGTTGCGTGTTATTCAAATTAAAAACAATGGTATTTTCTTGTTGTGTGCCAAAATGTAAGAACACTAATGTTTCTTCGGAAATGCATAGATTTCCCAAGAATCTGAGCGTAAGTATTGTTGTTATTTTACTGTATTTGTTGCTTTTGGCAAAGAGATGCGTTATATTATAATTTAAACAGTGTAATGAAACATTGGTATTTCAGATATTTAAGATTTGGATTAAGAACATTGGCCGTTTTGATTTGGCACGAAAGACAATAGAGAATGTACGGGAATCGTACAGAGTATGCCACTGCCACTTTGCAACTGAAACTTTATATGTGGGATCTAGACATAGATCACATCTACAAGTGGATGCCATTCCAACTTTATTTTTACATAGTTATGACAGTAAATTATTTGTAGAACGTTTAATTAACTGGATGATTGATATCTCATTTATTTTTGCAGATATTTGTCCAAGCCTTGGAACAAAAGAATTGCTGCCTGACTTTGTTGAAGAGGTAGTAATCCCGTCAACTAGTGGTATGTGCAATATACATTTGTATTATTAACTTATATGAATGTAGAGCTTTTATATATTTTTTCAAGGCTAATTAGTTCATTTGTTTTCAGTGATAAAACCAAATCTGAACAAGGATACTATGGCTACCTCAAATTCTCATAGTCGAAAGATGAACCATGTTGTTACTTATTTCAAAAGAAGAATTGTCGCATTAAGCGCTCAGAAAAAGAAACTGAAACAACAGATAAGACGTATTGTGAAAAATCCAAATTTTTTATGTAGTAAGTTAAACGAAATGACATATAATTTCATTATGTCTCAAATTCGGTGTCAGAAAGTTTCTCTAAAGGGAAGACGGTTCAGCTTAGATGAGAAAATATTATTTATGGCTTTTTATAAGTTAAGTCCAAAATGTTATAAACTATTTAGGAAGATATTTGCTGCACCTTCAAAGAAAACGTTAACCAATATGTTGACAAATATACAATTTGATACTGGTATTAATTCTGGTATCATGAAATGTCTTAAGGAAAAAGTTGATACCATGTCAGATCTAGAGAAGTGGTGCAGTATATTGTTTGATGAGATGTCAATTGATCCAGGATTGCAATATAACTCTCAAAAAGATTACAT
>JABRWK010000300.1:48919-59130 GCA_013372445.1 Hypothenemus hampei | reverse complement strand
TAAACTTTTTTAACTTTAAAAATTTTTTTAATATACCTTAAATATATATATAAAACAATATCTTACAGTTCAATGGTTTCATTTCTTTTTTCCCTTCAAAAAAAATTCATAAAAAAACGCTTTTTTTTGACCGTCTAATTGAGAATACCCCCTTATGTCAATGCCGATTGATTCATGGCTGTTCGGGGAGGATTTGGAAGAACGCATACGAGCCTCTAATACGTTGGAGCGTTCCAGTAGGATCTTAAGTTGGTCAAAGCCCAAGCCAAGCCGCAGACTCAGCTGTCAACGGATTTAAATGCCAGGGGTCTGCCTCGAAATACACAGAAGGGCCGCTCGGGCAGACCGTCCTATTACCAATGGAGGCCCCGAAGTTCTTATCCAGCTCAGAAGCCACGCTCGACCGAGTCGAACCATCGTCAGCCGAGATCGAGCCGCGAAAGGGTAGTACAAGGAAAGGGATCCGTGATGGACGAGGTGAGTTTGGCTGGCAAGTTGAAGTCTTTTAGAACAGAATGGGTTCGGCTTACATCAGACGAGCTTATCCTGTCCTACGTAAAGGGTATTAGAATACCCTTTGTCAAACGCCCTTACCAAAAAAGGGTGTTCCGGGAGCTGCGTTGGTCCAAGGGGAGGAGGTCCAAATTACGTTCTCGTTACAGAGTCTGTTTTCCAAGGGAGCCCTCTCTAGAGTCTCGGGCTGTACAGGACAATTTCTATCGAATGTTTTCTTAATAGAGAAGAGCGATGGCTCATTTAGATTACACTTCACTTGCTTCCAATTTCTTCTCCACAAAGGAAATTTCTGAGATTTAGATTTAAGGGCATATTATACCAGTATAATTGTTTAACCTTCGAGTTGCACCCTTTTATTTTCATAAAGCTCATGAAGCCGGTCCTTAGTTCTTTAAGGGGGAAGGGACACTTGTTGGTTCTGCATCTGGACGAATTTTTGATGTTAGGCAGTGATCCAGAGCGCTGTAAGCTAAATGTCTATAGGCCAATTGAAACCTTGTCCAACCTAGGTTTCCTTATTAACCCAGATAAGAGTAACCTGACTCCTCAGCAAACCTGTAGGTAACGAGGGTTTATCTACAACTCTACAAAATTGATAATGTCTCTCCCAGAGGTGAAGAAGGATCGCCTAATAGCCTTAGTTAAAAAAATCATCGTCAAAAAGACCTGCACAATCCTGGAGTTTAGTAGTTTTATCGGCCCCTCTCCTCAGTCTACCCAGCTGTTGCTTATGGCAGACTGTATATAAAGCTCTTTAAGAAAGAGAAGGTCCTAGATTTAAGAAATTCTCGAGATTCTTTTAATGCTAAGATGAATATTTCCCCCGTTTTAGATAGTGACCTTTCCTGGTGGCTGCGGTCCATTGGAGATTCCTTCAACCATATAAGACCCCTCAGTTTTGCGATCGAGTTATTTTCAGACGCTTCTTCTACAAGTTGGGGTATTTTTTGCGAGGGCGAGCGGACTCACGGTCATTAGAAATCTTCCGAAAGGAATTGCCACATTAATCTCTTGGAGTTGAAAGCAGTCCATTTTGGCTTCCAATGTTTTGCTTCAAGGCTAGGATCGTATAATATTTTATGCAGGGTTGACGATATTACGGCGGTGGCTTGCAACAGGTTGGGAAGCGTCCGGTTTGCAAAATTGAACTCGATTTCTAGGGAGATCTGGCACTTCTGCGAGGTTAGAAAATTTTTTCTGTTCGCCTCTTATATTAGGTCAAAGGACAAACAAAAAGCGGATGTTGAATCTAGGAAACTCGGTTTGAAGACTGAATTTGAACTTTGTGATAGGGCCTTCATAGCGATTACGACCAAATTCTACCCGCCCGATATCGATTTGTTCGCGAGCAGAAATAACGCTAAATGTCACAAATTTGTCTCATGGTTTCGAGACCCCGACTGTTTCGCGATAGACGCTTTTACCTTGAATTGGAAAGGTTTAAACTTTTCCGCTTTTTCCCCTTTTCCCCTAATATCGAAGGTGTTAAAAAAGATTATACACGATGAGGCGAAGGGCATAGTTGTAGTCCCAAACTGGCATACACAACCATGGTTTCCGCTGTTTACTTCCCTCCTCGTCTCAGAACCTTTGATTCTTGAGCCTTATCCTAAGCTTCTACTTCCTGTTGACAGGTCGCCCCACCAGCTGTACAAGACACTTTCCCTGACTGTATACTGTTTATGTTCGGACACTTATCAGGAAGGCGCTGCTAGGTGGAGTCCCAGAGATGGCTTTAGACGTTTGCTTATCAATTACTTTGTCCACACAGAGACAATATTCTTCAGGCCTCAGGCTGTGATGGCAATTTTGTGCAGAAAGGAGTTTGGATGTCTTCTCCGTTTCCGTTCAAAATATCCTAGTTTTTCTAACGGACCAATTTCGTAGTGGATCTCCATACTCTTCGTTAAACTCGTACAGATCCGCTGTAGCACAGAGGAATTTAGGCCCAAATTCATATCTCCCATTTAAAAGCATGTTAAAGGCATGTTTAAAGGCGCGGTTTTAAAATTGATGTATTCATTCATTCGTTTAAAGTCACTCTAACATCACGCTAAATGGTCACCTCTAATATCGCAATTAAATTAGATTTTTAAAGATAAGCCGATTTATATATGGATTTCATCGCTCCATATTATCACTTAAATTGAAAAGTAACACAATTTTCAGGTTAAACAGATTTATTACAATACAGGTATTAGACACATTTAAGTGCAACCCATATTAAAAATCGCTCTCATCTCTATTGGTGATCAATTAGCGTAATGTTAAAGTAACTTTAAATGAATGAATGAATATGTCAACTTTAAAGTCGATCTAAAAGCGAGCTTCTAAAGGTGATGCTAAATGAGAGATATGAAATTAGGCGTTAGTAATTTTTTATGGTAAACACCTAATTAATCATTTTTTGGCACTTAAGCCTAGTTTACACGGGTCGAGTAATCCTTCAATTTACTTGACCAAGTACCTGAGCAAGTAAATGGAACAAGTGTTGAAGTAAACGTATAAATTTGTTCAAGGACTTATATTCCAGGTATATTTAAAGTTGTATTTACCAAGAGAAAAATGATCCGGAAAAACCGTCGCTCTATTTTGCGAAATATTGTCCAAAAGTTTACATTTGTTTTATGTAACTTATTAGAAAGTCTCATTGATGAGGATAAACATAACGAGAAAAGGATTTGAGTGCGAAAGTGGTTACAAAGAAGAGATTCGCATGGAGGTTCTGTTTTGCTTCTCTCTGAACTTGCATTAGAGGACTCAAAAGAATCCAATATGTGCTTGAGAATGACTCCCGAAAATTTTAACATGTTATTAGAAATGGTTGCATCACATACAGGATGCTGAAAATTTCGATGCTCGCCATTGGTATTTTGGAAACCTTAAAAGATACGAGATTGGTTAAATTAGGGAACTAGTAATATTTTGTACGTTGATTACAATGGTACATTCAAAAAAAAATTTTAAACTGCGTTCCGGATTTACTCTATAAAACGTATTTTTTTTAATGGAACATTGTATATTTTTATGGATATCGATAGCTAATTACTTTCTGAACAAAAAGTTTCACATGTATTATTGTCCTAAAGTGAAAAATTACAGAGGTAGTTTTACAGTTTAATAATTTACAGTATAATAATACATATAATATACGGGTGAGTCAGGATTAAACCGCAATACGTAAATCATGTATAGGGAATGTGATTTTAAGTAAGTTTTTATAATAAACATGGGTCCGAAAATGCTTCGTTTCCGAGATACAGGGTGTCAAAGTTGAAAAAATAAATCGCGTTTTCTTCAATATCTTTCGATTGCTTCTAAATAATTACAGTTATCCCTCGTATAACACGGTAGATAGGTTCCTAAAAAAGACCGTGTAGTGTGAAATCGTGTTATGTGAGACTAAGGGCTAATACAAAATGAAAGGATGCGTTCCAAAAACTTTTAAAACAAAATATGTTTTTTTAATTCAACAACTTTTATTTAAAATATAAATGCAAATATTAAAGAAAATTTATTCTAATTTCATTCATTTTATTCTTCATCGCTACTAACCCAACTAAGGCGAGAGCGTTTTTTAGGTCGAATGTTATCATCACTTTCGGAACTTATTCCTTCATTAGGACTTTTTTGTGTTCTCTTTAAAAAATCTGTTATCTTGGTCTGTTTGCTGGTCCTTAAAAGTTCGTAGTAAATTTCATTGTATGGAGATAGGCAATTTTCTAGCTCCCTTTTGAATTTTTGACTTCTTTCAACACAAGGATCTTCAGTCAAGAAAAATAATTCAAGATTTTTCGCCAAGTTAAGTCCTTTCCGTAATTTGTTTAGGGTAAAATTAGTAACTTTACAATTTTCCTCAGAGTTGTCGTCTTCAGATTCAATTGGATTAACATTTTCGGGAATCATTTCCACTAAATCCGCTTCGTCTATTTCTTCTTCGGTTAGTAAATTTTCGACATCCTCAGTAGCCATATCCTCAAAACCTTCGCCTCAAATCGATTTAGCAAGCTCTAATATACCGCTAATCCCATTTTCTGGAGATTCAAGCAAACTTTCTACTGCTGGTGGCCATATTTTTTTCCAACATCCACTTAAAGTTGATTTTTTAAGTTCTTTTACCGAAAGCGATATGATTTCGATACAAGTTTTAATCGAAAATTCCTTCCAAGCTTGGATTACATCAATTGATTTTAAATCAATTGTGTCCAAAATCCATTGAAGTGATCGCCTTATGTAGTAAGTTTTAAAGGTATGAATAATACCTTGATCTAAAGGTTGGATCAGCGAAGTTGTATTCGGTGGTAAAAATTCTACTGTCACATTGGGGTGAGTTAAATTTTGTGGGTGACTTGGAGCGTTATCTAATAGTAACAACACTTTGAAACTCAAATTTTTTTCCTTTAAATATTTTTCAACTTCTGGCACAAAACAGTTGAAAAACCAGTCTTTAAATAAATGTTCTGTCATCCAAGCTCTTGTGTTCGCTCTCCAATGTACTGGTAAGGTGTTTTTATTTATGCTTTTAAGTGCACGAGGATTAAGAGATTTATAAATTAATAAGGGCTTTGTCATTAATTCCCCCGGCGCATGGCCGCACAGAAGTAACGTTATGCGATCTTTAGATGCCTTAAAACCGGAAGCAGTTTTTTCTTGTTTTGATACAAAAGTCCTTTTTGGCATTTTTTTCCATCGAAGCCCCGTCTCATCGGCATTAAAAACTTGACATGGTGTATAGCCTTGTTCTTCAATAATTCTTTGAATTTTTTTTGGATATGTTTTGGCAGCTTCATGATCAGCCGAGGCTGATTCTCCTTGAATTGTTATACTATGAATTCCAAACGTTTTTTGAATCTCTCGAACCAACCCTTACTTCCTAAAAAGTCTGGGTTTGCAGAAGATTCTCCATATTCTGTAAGATGTTTGTATATTTTGAGTGCCTTTTCTCTAATAATATTAGTGGCCAATAGAATCCTTTTGGCAGTACAATCTTCAATCCAAACGTTAAGTGCTTTTTCCATCTTCTCCATAATTGGCGCACGGGAACGGGCTGTATATTTTGTGGACATTGAAGATCCTGCGGCAACTGAACTTCTAATTTCTTTTTCATTCTTTTTAATGGTTCACACTGTTGTCTCATTTAAATTTAAGCTTCTTGCAATGTCAGATACCTTTCCTCCTTTTAATAAACGATTCAAAATTTGTATTTTTATCTCCAAAGAAATAAATTTTCTTTTAAAAGTTGTTTTCTTGCTTTCAGACATGGTTTGAAACTAAAACATAATTTTAAAATATGTCATTATTCCTAAACATGATAAAGTTATTGAGTAACACATACCCAAAAATTTTTTAAAAAATCCTTTCCCAGAGAGTATTTTCGTTATTAATAGGCTCAGCATAAACTTTACTCTTCATTGTATCCCATACAAAAAAAATCAATGGAGTAATATCCGGGAACAGCGCAGGCCAAGGAGGGGGGCAGTCTTGACCGCGACCGATCCATCTTTCCGGAAAATTGTTGTTAAAGCATCGCCGGACTTGTAGAGTTTTTTTTTGTGTTCAAGCTGCCCAAGAAATCACCCGAGCAGAGTGCCGTGCAGCTGCACAATCTGTCGTCCGAAGATGTGAACTTTGCATCGAAAATAATGGGAGTCATTTTGAACAGTTTTTATGAATTTTTTTTCCTTGATAGACTCTTACTTTTTTGTTCTAAATTTTTGCTAAAATAAAAATTTTCATTGAATTTAATAGATACATAATTTGCATGCATTATGAACTTTAAGTACGTTTTTCTCATAAACTGTTGCTCCTAGCGACTTCAATAAGGTATACCTTTTTTAAGCAAATAATATAGGAGAATCGATTTTTCTGGTCCAAAATGGCATACAGGGTAACACAAAAACTTGTAACGGTTTAAAATGGTCTAAATNCAAGAATTAGGGATTTTTTAATCTTTCTTTATCCCGAACACCTGTCCCGATCGGGGGTGGAACGTTGGTGGTGCGAAAAACCGGGGCGTGACATTTGTTGCGGCCGATTGAGAAGGTCGCCCAGAGTGGTCTCATTGCCTCCGGGATTCATATTCGGACCTCCTGTCGGAGTGTCTGAATCGTCAATGATCACCAGAGGAAAAGGATGATCGGGGTCAAAAATACTTGGACCCGGATTTGAGGGTATCGTTTCGTCCTTAAGAATAACCTGCTGTTGAGCTGTGTTGGGACCGTTGTCGACCGTGAGCAATATCCTCTTATTGGGAGTACTTTTCCCCTGGCGCACTTGACCTGCGATATTGGCGGGAAGTGCCAGAGTAAAGAGAACAAGGGATGATTGAGGCAACGAAGTACTGTTATGAGCAGGTAGAAATTGCCGGGGCGATGGCGAGCTGTCTGCAACTTAGGTTGTTTTTCGCGGCCTGTCGGTCATGGGAGTTCTTTCCGATAATTTTTTGTTTATTACATAATTGAATGTGCTATTTTAGGAAGGTCGTATGTCCAAAATATCGATTTTCGTTTTTTTGTGAATTTTATTTCTCTGAAAGGTAGCGCACATTTTGATATTAGAATTGTCATTGTTAGGCGCTTGTAATGTGGAAAAATTGAACCTCGAAGGTGCTGTATTTGATTCATTTATTTTAGGAACGTCAGTTGTCCAGAACAACTGACGTTCCTAAAATAAATAAGTCAAGTCCAGTCAAATAAGTAATAATAAATAAGTCGATATGGACAGTACTGATAATCCGATTCCTCGGAAAAGAAAGAACGGTGTAAGAAATGAGGCGAGTTACAAGTGGTCAGCAATAAAGAAGGCGAGGTTGGAAGGTAAAGCTTATCAAAATAGTGCTGGAAATCTTGTTGCGCCCAGAAAAACTGGTAGTGATTGTGTCTGTTCTGCGAGGTGTACTGGATCCTTTTCTGGTGAAGAAAAGAAAGCAATGCTTATCAAATTCAACGATTTTTCAAGTAAGGATACACAAGATGTTTATCTACAGTCTCAAATAAAAACAAAGCCTGTATTTCGTCATCGTTCTAGAAAGAACTGTTTTCTTCGAAATGTTGTTTTTGAATACACGGTGAATGAAAAAAAAGTATGTAAAAAAGCCTTCTTGAGTTTATTCGGAGTGACAGATCGTAGAGTACGTCGTCTATGCTCACTTCTGTCAGAAGGAAAATCCCCAAAAGACAAGAGGGGAAAACAAGATAACAGATATAGGATGTCTGAGGTCGAGAGCCAGAATATCTACTCTCATATTGATAGTAATTTTCCTAAAAAACAAACAAGGTATGCAAATTACGATGTGCAATACTTAGATGCAAAACTTACAGTAAAAATTATGTACGATTTGTTCAAACAAAAATACCCCGATACCAAGGTCTCATACTGCTTCTACCTTAAATTCTTTCATCTTCATTTCAATCTTCGATTCGGGCGTCCCCAAAAAGATACATGTTCAAAATGTGAAGAGCTCAAAGTTAAGATAAAAAATAATGAACTGAACAATCGAGTCAAATTGGCAGCAGAAGATGAACTTCAGATACACAAAACAAAAGCACGAAAATTCTACAATAAAATGAAAATGTTGAAAGAATTAATGAACATGTCGAATGACTCTGCTGTCATCAGCATTGACTTTATGCAAAATTTACCACTTCCACATATCCCTGTGCAGGAAGTTTTTTACTATCGTCAGCTGTGGGTGAATGTCTTTAACATTCACAATATTGGGACCAATCAATCTATGTATTTCGTATACCATGAGGGAAAAGCGAAGAAAGGACCTAATGAAGTGTGCTCAATGTTGGAAATATACTTAAACCAGTTTTTGTCACCTCAAGCACAACATCTCCACCTATTTTCAGACGCATGTGGAGGTCACAACAGAAACCATACTGTTATTAGATTCCTCTGCGCTCTAGTACAAGTAGGCAGATTTAAGTCAATTAACTATTATTTACCGATTCGAGGACATTCTTTTATGCCAAATGATAGGAATTTTGGTAATGTCAAAAGAAAAATAAAGAAGATTGATCGTGTTTACACGCCAAAACAGTACGTTGAAGTATTAGCCAACGCAAATAGAACACCTCACAAGACTCTGGTAAGAATGGTGGAGACAGCTGACATTAAAAATTACAAGGGATGGTGGCCAACTTATTATAAGAAGAACGTTGTGTCTCAAGAAACTAGAGGATCAGGAGTACCGAAAAAAAACAAGAGCAGTATGATGATCTCAGCATACCACCACTTTATTTTTTCTTCAGAAAAACCTGGTGTCGTCGAATGTAAACAGTTCATTCAGGGTATGACAAATGAACATTTCTATTTGATTAAAAAAATAAGTCAGTTCGACTACCTTTAGCGAACGCTTATGTAGATGGGAAGGTGCCTATTAATGTGGAAAAAATAAAAGACATTAAGAAGTTGCAGCAATACATTCCAGCTGAACATGAAGTATTCTGGAACGAAATACTTGAGTGGCCAACTACCTCTAATGAAAACGAAGACTGATTCTTTAGTTCCTGTTTTGTGTTTTTTGTTTTTCATGATTTTTGTTGAACTTCTATTCTTAATTAATTAATGTTCTATTATTAATTCTCAAAAACAGTGATTATATAATAATATTGTTTTTTTCACGTTTTTAGATTTTTTATTTTGAAAACCCCAATATTTTTTCCCTATATTTTAGAAACGTCATTTGTCCAGAATCTTTAAGTGGCGGCAGTGATGGGAAACTCATAATTTTTTTAAAATCTGAAACAAGTGAGAAGTTTATTTGTCTTAATGGAATTTCAGTGAATTTTTAAAAAATTTAATTGTGAATATTTCGGGATTAACGATGTTTTTTTTAATTTCCCAACAATGCTATTTTGGACATACGACCTTCCTAAAATAGCACATTCAATTGAAGTTCGGAGATATAATGTATAAATAATGTGCGAACGCAGTAAATCGAGCGCCGGCGATAATAAAACGATAATAAAGCGATAATAAAATAATAACGAATAAAGAATAAAATTGGTCTCTACTTAGACAATTCCCCAATAATTGGTTGTTGTTAAGGCCGGCGCCTCCACCATATGTCACGACTAGGTCTGTGACTACACAACCAGGGGTTGTGTTTGCCGGGTTCTTTTACTCAACAACAATAAAGCATAGAGGTTTATAAAACAAATAACTATTTATTAAAAGGGAAATTAATACACTTTGAGCATGACTCACTGTTATCGGTATACGACTTAAGACTAACAATCTGACTTTATACCCAATTATAGAGGAACCGTTTATAAGACCCTTCAACAAAAGGCAAACCACTTACCTTCTTGGTAACGGATAGGTTTGGGGCTCTCGGTGTAGGTTTGTTGGATTCGCGATCGTCTGATCTGGCACTGCACTTAGCACTATGCACCAAACCCGTATTCGACCGATAGGGACTCTTAATGGGAATCCCCTATAAGAGGTTTCGGTTAACCGTCTCGGATACCAACTGTCTTCTCATCCCGTCTTGATTCATTAGGACACCTCGGTCCAGTCAGCATGTTTCTATTATCTTTTGTGCTGATGATACCGAGTTAGAACATTGTCCTACTTTTCGTATTCGTAATTACGAAAGTACAATCCGCAGTGTTTGCAATATTTAAGTATGTCATCCGCGTCACAGATCGAGTTGTGCAATTAGGTATAAGAATTATCTTGTCCGAAGG
>JABRWK010000299.1:29022-68973 GCA_013372445.1 Hypothenemus hampei | reverse complement strand
AAAGGAATATTGAAAAATAAGGATGTTCGACTTACAGAAATTTCAACGGGCCAAGGTACAGCTTTTCGTATGCGTAGACCTGAGTTCCGCAATCTTCTGGATGTCTGGGGTGTTGCTTCTTTTGGTTCTTCTTTAAAGGATTGAGATCCACCACGTGACACAGCTTTTTCTTTGCGTAATTCACGAGTTTTTCAATCCTACCGACTGCGCCAATTATGTTGAATGAAACAACTTCTTCGATATTGGGAAGTAAAAAGATCCTTTTATTATGGGAGTCGTCGAATTTATAGCTCGAAGACATCCCTTCCAAAATAGTTTAAAAGTACATTCTTATTGTTTACTTATATTCTAATAAAAGGGCTACCGTGACGAATTAGCCATTACCTAAATGACTCACCCTGAGATAGAGCACCATGACGTGGTGCAAGATAACATATCGACATATAAAATACAATACACAATAAACTAAAGTAAAGAAAACTTATTATATAATAAAGGATGGGTGATTCATATAATTGTACGCCTATTGACATAAATATGAATTTACAGGAACTTGAGAGTAGATGCAGACAAATTATTGGTTGTAATGTACGCTGCGATGGGCACACGAGTAGATTTATGCGAAAGTGTAAATTTACTCAGTAGATTTCAAAATAAGGCTAGTAATTGTCTGTTAACCTTTGGAGTGCATACATATTTTTTAGTACAAACTGTGCATTGTGGGGTCACCATGACCCCAAAAGAAAATAAGAAAAATAAGTAGAAAAAATTATATTGGAACAAAAGTTTTATATATTTCACATTAAATTTAACAAGTTTTATTCAGATTTACTATAACAAAGCTCATAACAAGTCACGCACATAATAACGGAATGATCTTTACAAACGTGTTTTTTACAGCGCCTTTGAACACACTGCGCATTCGTCTTCACATCTTTACTCCGTGGACAGATATTGCATCTCTTTCGGGCTGTTTCTTGTACCTGAAGACGAGGTTTCTTTGATGTGGATGGCTCAACTTCGCAGCGTTTCATACTGAGCCTTACGGATGACGACATTTGGGGCCTCTCTGCACGTCTTAACATATGTGCTTTTACCAAATTTTCGCCCATTTCTCTGATAAACAATCTTCGCCCGTGTTTTTTGTCTTTCAAATAGTTTTGATTGACTTGATTGAAGATGATCATGCCGTTTACAGTTATTATATTTGTCATAAGATAAAAAATTACCATCGGCCATCTTCTGGTTCCTCTTTGTACACTATACGTAGCGCAAAGTTTGTCTAAGGTATCAATACCTCTTTTAGTCATATTATAAAATAGAATCTCTTCAGGTTTGTTTTTCTTTTCTGGATCAAATGTTGTTGCATGATCATGAAATGTGCTCAACAATATGACCGCTTTCCCTTTTTTGGGAACGTATGAGACGAGTTTTTCGTGTTCTCTGAAACCCTCCAAAGTCGTTTGAGCCACACGTGTTTTGTTTGGTAAAAATTCATGAGGAATTTCTACTCTATTTTTTTTTAGGGTTCCCACGAGTGTGATCTTTTTCTGAAGTAAACTTTGTCCCAATGGTATTGACGTATACCAATTATCAGTCGTTATATTTCTCCCTGTGTTATATATTGGCCTCGCAAGTTGCATAACTACATCGTGCGCTAAATTTTTGGCCCTGTCATTTCCTTCTTTTCCATTATATATTTTCCCTCCCAAAAAATAGAAAGTTCTTGCGCACTTTATTCCGAAAATCTTGATGCCATATTTGGCAGGTTTATTAGGAATGTATTGTATGAAGCTGCATCTACCTCTGAAGGGACTCAGTATTTCATCGATGGTGGCATACTCACTGATAGTATACGCATTTTCACAGTTTTTCACAAACGGATCCCATATCTCAGAAATAGCAGCCAACTTGCTATTCTTCTGCGCTCGTGTCCTCTTATCATCAAATCGTAAATTGGCAAGATGAAAAATGAATCGTCTTTTGAACATTGTGGCATGAAATATAGGTGGTCCGTAAGTGGTATTCCACAAGTCATGGACCGATAAATGAGCTGATCTGAACACCCCCATTACATAGAGTAGTCCAAATAAGGCAAAAATTTCTTCTTTATTAGTTGTCATTTCGTATGTTTGCAATTTATCGGGGTCCTGAATTTTACTCGAAATCTTCATATTAGTATATGTAATTATCAAATGTATGATTTCATCGTCAAAAAAAAGCGAAAAAGTATCAACCGGCATTTTGACATTTTTCGCAAGATTCTTGGGACCTGGTAAATCACTGACAATGTTTTTAGCTTTACTCCTAGTAATAACAGGAACACTCTTGGACCACTTTGTTTTTTTGTTTTTGCCAATGTAATAATTAGCAGTACTGACAAAGTCTGAGTTACTCTCATTTTCATTCATAGAATCTTGAGAATCAGCTTTAGGTGGAGTTTGATATTCGAGTTCCGAATCAGATGAATGTTCATCATGATTTATATACTCCTCGTCACTTTCATCCTCACTGGAAATAGTATAGTCTGGCCTCGATTCCGATTCTTCTCCAAAGTAATCATCTTCCAGAAGAGCTAATAGCTCAGCATCTGGCAATGGTTTGTTCATAATAATAAAGCTACTCCTTAGAAGAAAAGGACAGAGATAACTTCATTGACGGAAAGATATAGCAAAATCAAAATACCTTTGTGCGCAAGTTTCAGGGAGACACATGAAAAATAGGGTTATGTTATCTACAAATTGACAGCAACAATTAATCAGAAGACAAAATTGACAAATGAACGCCTGAAGGAAATAACGCCCCCGTAATGCTAAATCTGAACACAGAATATTGTCTTATATTATCTGAAACAAATAATGCATTGTGGGGTCACATAGACCCCAAACATCTATAACTTTTTTGTAGAAAGTTTTAGAAATACGTAACTTGGCTCATTTATCGCTCCTGAGTAATTCGAAGAATACATGGAATCATTTTAGAATATGTCTATTTTTGTCAATTTGCTTTCTAAAAAACAAGGCTTAACAAGGTCAATATGACCCCAACAATGCACTCCAAAGGTTAAAATCTCTAAAACGGGTATTACGCTATATTAAAGGGACTATTTCTTATAAATTAGTTTTCAAACTTAACGGAAATAGGGTTTTGATAGGCTATGTGGATGCCGATTGGGGCGGAGACATAGTAGATCGAAAGTCTACTTCCGGTTATATTTTCCAATTATATGGATGTTCTATTATGTGGTGCAGCAAAAAACAAAATTATAATAACTATAAGCAGCACTGAAGCTGAATATGTTGCCTTAAGCACTGCTGTTGTAGAGGCATGTTGGCTAACGAAACTATTAAATGATTTATCATTGCCTAAAGTAAAACCTGTAACTTTGTACGAAGATAATCAATCGACCATTGCATTAGCCAATAATCCTGAAAACAACAAAAGGCTTAAACACTTAAATATTAAACTGAATTTTGTTAAAGAAAAACTTAATAATGACATCATTAAAATTGTATACATTAAAAGCGAAGATCAAGTGGCGGACGGTTTAACAAAACCGATAGGTAGAGTAAAGTTTGACGTGTTTGAGTCCAAGTGTGGATTAAAAGTTTAAAACATTGCAACGATGTTTTTATTGAGGGCGGGTGTTAGAAAATGATCAATAAAACCATTGTTGGCAATACTGTCTTTAGTAGAATAGATTCTTTTCTTTTTGTAAAGTTTGTGTGCGTGTGACAGGTGAAGTAGTTACTGAAAAACAAGTTTAAGTTGCCAAGGCGCTAAGAAGTCGTCTAGGTTGTTCAAGAAAAAGTTCCTATGTTTCAGTTCTAGTTGAAGTTATAATAAACTACATTTAAATAGTCTGAAGGATTTAGTTTTTTTTTATTCTTTAAAACCTTTGGACGTTGGTGGATAACAAATAGTGTTTCACAACAACATTCTATCATTTATACCCCATTCCCATAAACAACCAAATAACAATATTGGATAACCCATATCTTCTCTTATCACCCCGAGATTTCTTTAATACAAGGGAAGAATGCACCAAAGTAGAGGAAGTGTACCTGTGCTACATAAGTCACTTAACAAAGGACGAACCATGTACCCCCAGAACAATTAAATTAACCAATGAACACTGCCCAATGACACCAATTCAATACAACCAAACATCGATCACCCAACTACAAGACAATTCACTAATAGTATTGCCTCATAAGAAGGAAGCACTTACGTTCGAATGTCTCAACCAAAAGATAATCGAAGCAATAACTCAACCCTGTCTGATTCAACCACAACTATGTAAAACTATCGCCAACGACCAGTACTACGACTCACAAAAACCAGACACTATTACCTTACGGTTAATCTTCCATCATCATTAACGAGAAATTAGTTCAAAATATCGAACCACTACAATTAAAGGAAATTAATCTAAAAACCATTCAAGAAGAATTGCGACGTGTTAATGCATTGACAGGGCGACCCTTAAAAACCTTTGATAACGCAACTAAAAGTGTGTCAATTATCTTTGTATTAGCGATTGTAATAGTAATAGTAATTGTAATGAAAAAGGAAAATGTAAAAATGGGCATACAATTGAAAACCCTCGAAAATAAGTCCTGATTTTCTCGCCCTTAAGGAGGGAGAAATTATATGGCCACTCTAGCTATTTAGGTTTTAGAATTAATAAACAACCTTTTGCCAAACCACCATATGGCCCAAAATATCATGTTGACCTGTTTAGGATTATTTGATTATATTTGTTAAGAAGGACTAAGTGGTTGGTATCCGCAAATACCATATGAGGCCATATGGATATGTTTATAGGATTAGCATTCTTTTCTCTTATTATATGTATAAATAGGACATATTACCCTTAGCCTTTAGTTCTAATGATCTCGAGTACCCGCAAAGTTCTCAAATATTGATAAGTAATTCTCTTGTATCAATTTTAACTCTGATTAAAATTATTTTTTTATTGAAATTGTACAGAGAATAAAATATAATTGGTATAAAGCATTGTGAGAAGTACGTTTCAAGCAAGTTTTCATTATTGTTTTAAGTTTTTATTGTTGTTGTGATGAACAGTGGTGGTGAAAACATGAGATTCGCGGTATTTGGTTATTCCAGCGATAATCAAACGAAAGATTTTGATAAAATATTAAAAATAAAATTGACAATTAATAATNATTTCCAGGAGATTGCCCACATTTTTGGAAACACCCTGTATACTATACAGTATATATAATGTACATTGATTCTTAAGAGTATTTTTTTGTATTATATTTAAAATACAAGATTTAGTTTTTAAAACACTAATATATGTATAATAATTTCCAGAATTCATTGTTCCAACATTGATTATTATCTAGATTATTCAATGAAAACAGCTAAGCCAACAGTATCAAGCCAGTAATCAAACCATTTCATTTTGAAAAATTCACCGATACATACCTAATGTAACTGTTAATCGACCCAGAAAACTAATACTTTCCCGCAGATATATATTTTATTAAATCATGGAGTTACCTAAATTGATAAATTTTTCAATGTAAATTCGTCTTTCCCCTTTTTATCTTTCTTTCTTACTTCATTGCTGAAATCATCACTTTCTGATAAACTGTCGATGGTATTTAACCACAAAAAGTCATTAATGTTAGGTATTTTTAAATAAACTGTACAGAATTATGCTGTAAATTATAAAGATATAAATCAGGGCAAAAAGTCTGCAACACTTATAATTTAATATACCTATATTATAGCTTCGCTTACAGTCTGTTACCGACTTTACTCAGAAAATACGAAATTTCCATGAAGTTGTTCAAATTTTTATATTTTTTAATAATTTTAATAAATGTACTTTTACGATACAGTATTTCGCAATGGCAGAATTAATAGAAATAGAAGAAGAAAACTAAAATTAAAAAATTAAAAGAGGTCTTATGGTAAAAAAGACGTCTGTTTGCCACTTATAAAATAACTATTTTGTTATACTAATAAAGAAAATATTATCAGTTCAGTTTTATATAATCTTGAGTTAATTTTTATTAATATTTTTTTCTCTTTCTTATGCATTTATTCAAAATTAACGAAGTAATACCTAAATGAAGTAATAAGAATTAAAAAAAATCTCTGCTTCCTACACTGACAACCTAATAAGTTCTATGCAAATAATGCAGCTTTGAATTATAACATAACAATTAATTACTATATCGCAGATAAAAAATATTTAAACTAAAACTTTACACATATACAAAATAAGAACGAAACTTAACAGAGACACTTTATATTTACAGTTGACAATTTTTCTTGTTAATGGCGTGAAAGAAAAATTTCAACATTTACAAAACTAATTTTGTTGACTAAGCCGATTATTTTAACCTGCCGAATTGTTAGGTCTGCTTATGGTTATTTTATTTGGAGCTCGTAAATTGTACAATTCCTCCCTAGAAAAAAAACATGTCATAAATTTAATATAAAACTTCTTAATAAGTAGGCAATTGTTCAATAGAAACATATTCTATGTAGCTATAGTTTCGTTATTATGGCACTGAAATTCATTAAACCCATCGCTTGCAAACTGGTTTAACTGGGGCGATAGGTAGAGTTTGCAATGAAGAAATAAGCATTTCTACATTAAAAGACTCGGCACCAATACGACAATAACAACGGTATAACTGAAAATGGCATAGATCGATACAGGAATTTTATAAACAGGACAAATTAGTGCAACAATAATAGTTGTATATTTAATGTTAATGGCCATTTAAATGTATATTCATAATACCTGTATAGTTTAACTTGGTGTGCTTGTAGAGCAACATGCAAGTGGCTCTTTATTGGCCAAATCTACTATTAAGTCTCTTTACAGATGAAATCTATAATTGTTGTTGATACACTCTATAACTGTTATAGAAGAAATTAATTATGTTATAAAATCATTTTTCCTTCTGATTCGTTATTAATTATCTGATAGATGACAAACCTAAAAATATATCTAAATAAGTGCGACAAACTTTAAAGTGTGATTGCTGAGGAGTTTTTGTGTATAAACATTAATGTTATTAATGTTAATAAATAAACATTAATCTGAAAACGCTTCGTTTTCAAGATACAGAATGTTCAATATCTTATTTTCTTTTATATTTTTTTAAATATTTCAAAAATTATTTGAGATATGAACTTGAAATTTGAGACACGCTATGGCAGGATAAATGTGTATTTTTTGGAGTTAGAAAAACATTTCTATTCACACTAGTGAAAAAGTCAGTAACGTACAATTTTTTTTATTAAAAACAAGTCATTGTATCGCCACACAGAAGGCACTGGTGTAAGTGAAAATGTTCTTCCAACTCCAGAAAATGCCCATTTATCCTGCCACAGCATGTCCCAAATGTATGGAGTCCGTACCTCAAACCGTTTTTGAAATATTTAAAAAAATATAAACGAAAATAAGAAATTGAACGCTCAATATCTTGGAAACGAAGCGTTTTCGGACCAATGTTTATATAAATTTTTCTTCATTAGAACAGCTTAGCAATCACCCTTTAAAGTTTGTTGCACACATTTAGTTATATTTTTAGGCTTGCCACCTGTCAGATAATTAATAACGAATCAAGAGGAAAAATTATTTTATAACATAATTAATTTCTTCTATAACAGTTATAGAGTGTAACAACAACAATTATAGATTTGATCTGTAAAGAGACTTAATAGTAGATTTGGCCAATAAAGGGCCACTTGCATGTTGCTCTACAAGCACACCAAGTTAAACTATACAGGTATTATGAACATACATTTAAATGGCCATTAACATTAAATATACAACTATTATTGTTGCACTAATTTGTCCTGTTTATAAAATTTTATTTTCCTGGATATCAAATACGAATTCTGTCGAAGAGATGCATGCGCCATCATAGTAATTATCAAATCTAAGAACTATCACAAATATGAATCTACCCTTCTAATTTGGTTGCCAAAATTTTTCGATTTGGAGGGCGTTATGCGTATAACCTATTAAACGATATAATTTTTGAAAACAAATGGTATCGTTGGATTCGTCTCGTCGAATAGAATATATTTTTCTAGATTTCCTACAAACAATAGAAACGTCTCTTGATAGGTATTTACGTAACGTCGTCCATTTGCATTGTTACTGACACAAAGAAGTTAAACTTTCCAGATAAGTACTATGAAAAAAAGCGTATGTAGCTCAAAATATAAGACGACCTTCATTAAACTATCTTGCATCCCCCTATTGAACAATTTTCTTATAGAAATTACTATACCTTAAACTTCTTGGAAGTTCTCGATAGTTCAATTTGTACTGTCGCACCGCACCTAAACATAAGGTCTTCAATGATGGATTGAGATCTAAAATAAACATATCACTATGGTCGACCAGGCCGTCGTGGCCCGCCTCTATTTGTTCGTCTTCGTTTTGGCCATTTATTGGACTAAAAAAATAAGATACAACTTAATTAATGCTTTTTAGAAAACTATCGATTATTTAGTTGATTAAATTCCTTTCAAAATCTTTGAAAGGACTTATTAAAAAATAATTAAATGTCTAGGTATTTTTTGCCATCTCACGAATCACTATCAAGTAACTTGTGGTTTGAGTTTACATGCAGACAATAAATATACTTGAATGAATAATAACGTTGAATAGTTTGTTAAGGTAAGGCGCCATTAACAACTTAGCGGAATAATATGACCTGGAAGGGAATTTTTGTAGAAGGCAGATTTTTCAAGCTTTTTTTGCGGTTGGTAAATTCATTGTTAAAATATTCTAGACATGGAATAGCTATAAGAATTATTAAAGAACAATCAAATTTAGACCAATGAGCTAGTTAATGATTAAAACAATACCAGCTAGGTCTAACCTTAGGAACTTATAAATACTTATTTTAAATTTAAAAGGTAGCTGAAGTTACAATATGTAAAACGGAAAATTTTTGTTTTTTGATGACGTAAAGAAAATAAAGCTCGTGAGATTAACTAGCCAGGTATTATTTTATCTATTTAACCATGATTAGCAGAATAGCTAGAAAATCCTAATATAGAAATAAAAGAATTACATGGAAGCTCTTAATACTTATACTCTACATACATAAAGAAAGTGCAACGTGAAGAAGAATGAGTAAATTCCGAGACGGCAGTGGAGAAATGTCTTACACAAGAACTTTTTATTCGTAACCAATGTAACATTTATAATCAGCAAAGGTGTTTTTATTGCTTTTACAAAAGGATCTTAATTATCAGTAAAGTATATATATAGGTCAGGTCCAGTTTGAACATTTTAGAAACACTTGCCAAAAATAATAGGACTTATAATAAACAAACAATTAACTATTTTTTTGGTCGATAAGTACATGAAGCCAATGCAGAGGGTCTATTTAGACAATGAAATTCCGAGAAACTAGAATATTCTTTTATTTAGGTAGGTTTAGAGCTCAAAAAATATCCAATATGTTCGTAACTCAATCATGATTACTAAAAGGAGGTCTGTTCTGCCCAGCGACCCATGGAAGTCTGTTGTACAATACCGTTCTAATACCTTTAATGCGACAATATGTTGCACTAAACTGTTGTTATTATATCATAAATTTTAAATAATAGGTATTAATTTTTTTGTGAAATAATTTCTTTGAAGTAATGAAACCTTATTGAACAAACTGATTTAAAAAGAAAGAGTTTTTTTTATTGATTTTCTTCTTTATCTGTTTACCGGTATAATGTGGAAAAACATTAATATACGTATATAAATTTATTATTTTCATTTCGGGTCATTGGTTTGTAAAATGAATAGTCTTACTAAGGGAAAATTACCGGTTCGATTGATATTGCGTCAAAAGAAGAAAAATTGAATGCAGCTTAAAAATGTTGTAATAACAAGCACAATATTGTAAACCACACTTAATATAAACTGAATTCATTCACCGAATCATTTTGAGAAGAGATTTGTAATAGCATCTAGAATAGGGCAAGGTCACCAGTAAGGGAACAGTAGCCAATGAACTTTTAACTAAATTATTAAGGTTTTTATACGATTTCAAGTTGCCCGATATTTTTTTCTGATTATTTGGATTTCCTTCGAGTATAATGTTGGGTTACCTGAACTGTATTTCAAAAATCACCAAATGCTAGCAGGCTCAAATATATGTCTAAACAGATTGTGGTGTGTCATTTTTAAAAAAATTAACGATCATTGCAGATGAATTCTCCAATTTTATTTATTACTATTCTGTACATTAAAACAGAAGGATGAATTGTTGTTTTGGTATATTTAATAAACTTTAAATCAAGTATTTGTGAGGTTAAAAAGTCGTTTGTATAAATATTTTCATTAATCTATATTTGTTCCTTTACTGGATTTAGAAACATAAGAAAATCTAGTGAAGGAACATTAGTTCTTTTACTAGTTTAAAAAAAATCACATCGAATAATGTCACCAATTAAGTTGACTAATCTTATTACTCTTCTAATGCATTTAGAATGTAACGATTCATAAATACCCTAAAAATATACTAGTCCAGTAAAGAAAGGAACTTTTTTTTATGATGTTCCTTCACTGACAATGAGTAATAAGGGTTCCTTCGTATTTTCTGCATTAACAATTCTTTTTAATGGCTAATTGTCAACTGAAATACTTATTAGTACTTTTTTACCTCTATATTCCATAGATATGCATGAAATGTCAAAGAAATGTTACCAGCGGTTCAATTACTCACAGATGAAACTTGAGAAAACTGTGGAAGATGTCCGAGATTAATCACTTACTTTAAATTCAGCAGCTTCAAAATATGGCCATTCCAAGACAACTCTGAGTAAAAAAATTAAGGGATTAGTCCCCATAGAACATAGAATGGGTCTAAACAAGATTTTAATTTTGGAAGATGAGGAATGAATCACGACTTTGATTTCCTACATATCCAGATGTGGTTCTTGATTCAGTTTAGAAAACCATATTGGATACCAAACGAGTAATCCCTTTTATCAATAACCGCCCAGAAAAAAAGTGGCTATGGCTTTTTTTTAATGAAAAAGAATAATAATTAAGTCTAAGAACGTATTTGTAAGAATATTATGAATGTATGTTACATGATACTAGTAGAATTATAATGTAGATGAAATGAGTGTTGACTTTTATCCAAAATCAGGAAAATTTCTTGGCCCAAAACAATGCAGAAATTTCTATGAAGTTAACAATAATCCCTAGAAAAAATCAACAACCGCATTCTTGAATCATTCGGCTTCTGGATTAGTTCCTGGCGACGTAGCATATTGCATTCCTGATGGGTACTTTTGTAAATACAAAAAAATCGATATACCAGTGACAACTGAAAAATATTTGAAAAGTGAAATATTGGAGTCACGAACAAAATAAAAAACGACTGAAGTGACTGAAATTGCCAAAAACCAAACGTCATTGTTACTGTTTATTGCCAAAGACATACGAATACACAAAAAAATAATAATAATAATAAAAAATACTCAATGATATCTACTACAGTACAAAATGTAAAAAAATAACCTAATTTCAAATGTCATCCTCAAAACATCTACAAATGTTTGGATGAACATTTACACTGGCCAAAATTAGATATCGAAAAGATTAAAAGAAAATCTAAATAACTAGTTCCTATTTGCCGTAACATTTGATAAATGGAAAGAATGTTATCGGAAAAAAAACAACTAAAAAATGAAAATGAGAAAAAAATAAGAAAAGGCAAAGCACTAGAAGAGAAGAAAAATTATGCAAAAGAAATAGTAAAAAGATGATAATTATTTTCATTGCGCCCTAAAAAAGTAATTACCAAAACCCCAGACCAAACATCTAATTTAAGTTCGGACAACAATAATAATCAAAGCAATGACAATGTATCACTGAATGAATTGAACATTGAATTAAATATTGTTTTGGTAGAATACGAGAACGAAATTTTGCCTGGGATAATAACTGTTTTGATAACTATAGCGAATTCGAAATAAGAATCATGGAAAAGCAGTTAATGGTAACTGGAGATGGCCAAAAAAAGCTGATCAAATCTGGTATAAACGGGTGTTTTGGGAACGATAAATGAGCCGATACCATTGAATTCACGTGGATTGTTTAAAATACTTGAAATTACTATTGAATAAGAAAAACACTTTGTTACCAAGCTTATTAATTACACTGTTAAACAGAGATTTTGTCCCAAGAATAAAAATTGGCGTTTCTTATAGAATTTAGTGCGCTGAACCCAAATCCGGCCTCAGAATCACGTAAGGATTTTGAGATATTTAAGTTTAAATAGTCAAAAAATAGAGTTTTTAACCGATTTCAAGAGCTTATACAGGGTGTAAATGAAATAGGGGGACAAACTTTAAGTGCTGATTCTACGTTTGAAAATATGAAAAAAAGTTCCTTTTAACATAGGTCCGCAAATGGACCGTTTCCAAAATACAGGGTGTTAAAGTTTTTAAAAACAGCACAATTACTAATTTTCAACTTCTAAACGACTTAAGTTTTTTTAACCAAATTTGATACGTGATGTTAGTATATGGGTAGGATTAATCCAAAAAAATACCAGCTTCAAACATTCAACAGTGGCGGAGGATGACTGTCTTTTTTTCATTCAAAATTATAATTAAATTTGACAACCACATCTCCGCCACTGTTGAATGTTTGAAGCTGGTATTTTTTTGGATTAATCCTACCCATATACTAACATCACGTATCAAATTTGGTTAAAAAAACTTAAGTCGTTTAGAAGTTGAAAATTAGTAATTGTGCTGTTTTTAAAAACTTTAACACCCTGTATTTTGGAAACGGTGCATTTGCGGACCTATGTTAAAAGGAACTTTTTTTTCATATTTTCAAACGTAGAATCAGCTCTTAAAGTTTGTCCGCCTATTTCATATACACCCTGTATCTGAGTAACGTTTTTATAAAATTTATTTTTGATGACTGCATTCTATAGTACCATTCTTCACCTTCAAAATGCATTATCAATTTTTAGTACACTTTTTTTTTTCATTGAGATATTCAAGATATTCAAGTTTGAAATTATATAGCCACGCGTCCGTTCCGAGCTGCCTTTCATAAACATCATCTTTCATTTTATATTCTGTCAAATGCATATGACGAGTATTAATTTGGCAGGTGTGGCAGGCTTATGAAAGGCAGCTCGGAACGGACGCGTGGCTATATAATTTCAAACTTGAATATCTTGAATATCTCAATGAAAAAAAAAGTGTAATAAAAATTGATAATGCATTTTGAAGGTGAAGAATGGTACTATAGAATGCAGTCATCAAAAATAAATTTTATAAAAACGTTACTCAGATATAAGCTCTTGAAATCGGTTAACAACTCTATTTTTTGACTATTTAAACTTAAATTTCTCAAAATCCTTACGTGATAAGGCAATTCTGAGGCCGGATTTGGGTTCAGCGGACCAAATTCTATAAGAAATGCCTATTTTTATTCTTGGGACAAAAAATGCCCTTAAATTTATTGGACTGTGTTATTATTATTTATATTTGATACATACAGTGCGAACGTTTTCGGTGGAACAATCCATATAATTAAGATCCAGAACATCTGCGGCAAAAATCCTGGGACATGTCGATTTTTATTTTTGGTTGCGGTTTTTTTAATGGTAAATTCATATATCAGGGTAACCAAAAAACAAATTACGACCACCAACTTTATTTTTTCAAATAGAAATATCTATTTTTTATTTCATTTTTGGATTCTGCTTCAAATTCCTAAGCGCAACAGTTACCGAGATATTGACGTTTGAAATTACATATGAATATCTCTATAGGTATTGATAGCTATATATCAAACATAAAATTCCAACCATATTCATATGTAACTTCAATCGTTAATATCTCGATAACTGTTGTGCTTAGGTATAGGACATGATACATGAAACATACTTGGAATTTGAAGCAGAATCCAAAAATGAAATAAGAAATAAGTGTTTCTATTGGAAAAAATAAAGTTGGTGGTCGTAAATTGTTTTTTGGTTATCCTGCATACAGTGTCACACATAAAGTCCGCATCATATGGAAAATTTTTTTACTTATGAATTTAGGTAAATTTTGACTTTGTCTTCGGGTTGTGCTTCAAAAATGATGAGAAATGACATACAAATAAAAAAAAAAGACTGTCTATAATTGTCAAATTGCAGTTTTTTTACAAAAAAGTTCAAAAAACTACCATTCTTTCACAAAATTATGAAAAATCACAGAGGAAAAAGTGTCTTAGACTCTTATTTTCTACCCATATGTCAATTTTCAACTTTTTCGGACGACTTTCATTTTTACTAGTTTCTTATGGACACCTTTTTAAGAATACACATTTTCATGGAAATTAATAATTAATGTTGAATTATTTTTGAATTACATATGTCCAACGTTACTTTATAAATAAAATTTCCATGAAAATGTGTATTCTTAAAAAGGTGTCCATAAGAAACTAGTAAAAATGAAAGTCGTCCGAAAAAGTCGAAAATTGACATATGGGTAGAAAATAAGAGTCTAAGACACTTTTTCCTCTGTGATTTTTCATAATTTTGTGAAAGAATGGTAGTTTTTTGAACTTTTTTGTAAAAAAACTGCAATTTGACAATTATAGACAGTCTTTTTTTTTTATTTGTATGTCATTTCTCATCATTTTTGAAGCACAACCCGAAGACAAAGTCAAAATTTACCTAAATTCATAAGTAAAAAAATTTTCCATATGATGCGGACTTTATGTGTGACACTGTATATGAATTTACCTTTAAAAAAACCGCAACCAAAAATAAAAATCGACGTGTCCAAGGATATTTGCCGCAGATGTTCTGGATCTTAGTTATATAGATTGTTCCACCCAAAACGTTCGCACTGTATATTACTATTATAAACGTTTATTTAAATTATTTATCCGTTCAATTAAATTTATTATTTCAATCAGTTTCTTTAGTGAATTTCCAATGTTTAATGATTGGTGATAACTGTTCCTTAACTGGTGGTGTTGTAGAACTTTGATATTAAAATATTTTAGTTAAAATTTGCAAGAAATTTTAACTTTTGTTTGAAATTGTATTCTATTTAAGCACAATTTAAGCTAGATGTAGGTAATCTCATAATCTCGTAAAAAAATTTTCATGAATTAAGCAAAGCTAGATTTGTCTTAACTGTTCCTTCACTTACTACGATTAGTTACGAATGAATATTGTGAATGTAAAAATACTTTGGCACATAATCCTTAAACTACAGCAGTTATGTCAAGGGAAACTGTTATGGCTACTCTTTCACAAACAACTTGAAACATATAATTGGTTTTTAAGTAATCCCATAAAAATAGTCTGGCGATGTCATATCTGGGGATCGTACAGAACTCTCTCTCTCTCTCTCTCTCTCTCTCTCTCTCTCTTTCTACACAATTGTTAATAATTGCAAATATTGGCCTACAAGACATGTTATTAAGAGAATTACAAACCTTGGTTAAAGCGAAGAAATGAAAGATATTTGTTACTAAACACCAGCATTTAATAATTTTTTGAAAATGTCAGGTATGCTTCTTTATAATTCATTTTAAACCTGTACTAGTATCTCAAATAATCCGTTAGATGAAGGGTGTTCAATTAGCAAACCAAATGTGTCAATATACAACTCTTTGAGAGATGTGAGAAAAATTTTAAACAGGGCCAAAATGAATTGACGTTGAGCTTTTTTACTTGAATTAATGAAATTAATGAGCAAAAAAATGTCTGCTTGAGCCCTGTGGTCTACTATAGAATAGTGGCAATTTGATTGAGGTACGTTCACCTACAGCTTTTTAATTGAACTTTGAATCCTCAAAATATTCTTCTTTCAAAAAAATTACCATTTAACAAAAATTGAACCTTGAGCATACATTGTGTATAACTTTTATTTTAGAGCATTATTAATCTCAAACAACGCTCTGAAAAAACTGTCAAAATAGACGGTGGCACCTCACAAACAATTGACGCAGAAGGAATCCAGGAAAAATACAATTTCAAACATTGTGGGCTTTCTTTCAAAATCATTTTTATGTTCCTTGTTTCTCAAAAATTTTAAATAGAATTTTGCAACTTTGTTAGTAATAAAATAAAAGATTTAATTGCATTATATCCAAAATGTGATAAGTTATAAAAAAAATGTGTGCAAATTTTCCATTGATATTTTTAACAATTACGAAAATATTCGATTGGTCAATTTTTAATTATCTAATACCATATATTTAATCATTTTAAATACAAAAGAAATTTAACCTTTAAGTTCACTGTTAGTGTGGAGACCGGTATGCATTAAACTTATCGTAATTGTCAGCGTGACAAGGTGACATAAAAAAAAAGAACATACATATACATGAGCTTAGGAACTAACTTGAGAAGGATGATTGTTTTGAAATGTTAATATTCGTGTGTGCGGTATTGTCAACTATTGATTGATAGAAACAAGTTCACTCCAGTGTATTTATTTATTATATTACGCAGGTGTTACAGTTCGAATCCATGGTTAAGAAAGTCGGTAAATCATTTTTCAATAATAGCTTATTTTGTAAGATAGGCATTTACTTCCTTGTGAAGTTTTTCTTATCAAATAGAAAATTATAAACAACACTTACATGTAGTTTAAGAATAATAACTCCTTACCTCGTTCCTCCAAAAATAAACACCCGATCCCCGACTTTGGCGCATGCCTGTCGCCGGCGCTCGCACGGTTGCTTCCCATGTGGTTTTAACAATGTCCACACACATGTTTCTGGATTAAACATGTACAGATCGTTGAAGTGTTTGCCCTCGACCGCATTGTACCCACCAAATATGTACATTTTTCCATTGTGGACGACTAAAATCATTAAAAAACTGAATAATAAAAACAGGAAGTTAGATGTATAGACAGGAAGGTTAAATACAACGCAATAACTTTTTCGAATAAATCAAAAATGTATTTTCAAACCGTAAGCTGGTATTGTGTTTAAGTTTGGCTATTGTTTAGACAAAATATTTTTTTTTAACATAGCAATAATACAGGATGAGCAATAAATATTTATATTTATTTGCCTAATCTAAACAAGAAATTATAACGTAACTAAGGTTACAACCTTGTCAAGTTTTAGTTTTAATTAAAAATAAATTTGATTCATTGTTAATTTGGAATTGACTGTCAGCATTTGACGCACGGGTTGTCATATATTTAATGGATACATAAATATAAAATTTATTTATATTTAATGTAGTATGTTAAAAATCAAAATGTCGAAAAAATACTAAAAAGATCTAGATTCATCAAAGGTTATGCTTTGAAGTATTTTACTATAGTTTTTGCAAAGAAACCTGTTTGGACTATTACCGGTATTTCTTTTTTTTGTCCTTCATATAGACTATATACAGGGTGAATTTTTTAAGTGTGACACTATAAATATCTCTGAAACTATCAGTTTCAGAAAAAAAAGTTTCAAATAAAAGTTGTTCAGTAAACAGGGGGGCATGTTTCTAAATTTTTTCATAGCTGTAAAATCAACCCCTCAACGGTGGTGGATTCACCCCTAATTTTTTTAAATGGAACCATGAGTCAAGTAGCACCTCAAATTGAAGATCTTTCAAAACTGCATTTAGAGGTGTAATTAGATTTTAAATCGATAGATTGGTTTTTGAGAAAATAAACCTCAAAAAGTCAAAATTAAAAATTAAATATTTTTTTGCAAAAACTATTAGGTTTTCCATACATGTTGTAAGGAACTTTTCTCTTGGAAATGACATCCTTAATCATTGGCTAAATTTGCGTAAATGTTTATTGAACACCATGTACATGCACACAAGGTGTTTGGGAAATCACTTTTATAAATTTAGAGAAACGATTAAGGATATCATTTCCAAGAGAAAAGTTCCTTACAACATGTATGGAAAACCTAATAGTTTTTGCAAAAAAAATATTTAATTTTTAATTTTTTGACTTTTTGAGGTTCTTTTTCTCAAAAACCAATCTATCGATTTAAAATCTAATTACACCCCTAAATGCAGTTTTGAAAGATCTTCAATTTGAGGTGCCACTTGACTCATGGTTCCATTTAAAAAAATTAGGGGTGAAGCCGCCACCGTTGAGGGGTTGATGTTACAGCTATGAAAAAATTTAGAAACATGTCCCCCTGTTTACTAAACAACTTTTATTTGAAACTTTTTTTTCTGAAACTGATAGTTTCAGAGATATTTATAGTGTCACATTTAAAAAATTCACCCTGTATATGTATATACAGGGTGTAATTTAATAAGTGTCCAATACTTCATAGGGTGATTATTCAGGTAATTTTAAGAAAAAAAGTTCCTATAAACATGTGTCCTAAATCGCTTAGTTTTCGAGATACAGGGTGGCAGGCAAAGTTGGAAAAAACGACAGAGTTATTAATTTTTAACTTCTAAACGACTTAAAATTTTTTAATCAAATTTGGTATATGAGTTCATCATATTGATAGGTTTAATCCAAAAAAATACCAGCTTTAACCATTCACCAGTGGCGGAGACATGGATGTCATATTTTATTACAATTTTGTATAAAATAAAGGACAGTCATACCTCCGAGATATTGATATAAGTATATATGATATATGTATATCATTTATATCTATAGATATATTCATATGTAATTTCAATCGTTAATATCTCGGTAACTCTTGAGTTTAGGTATAGGACATGGTACATCAACCATACGTAGAATTCAAAAATGCAATAATAAATAAGGGTTTCCATTTGAAAAAATGAAGTTGGTGGTCGCAATTTGTTTTTGGGTCACCCTGTATACATGAATTTAACATAAAAAAACCGCATTCAAAAATAAAGATATACATGTCCGAGCGTTTTTCCGAAAAACCAACCCCTGAATTTTAAATGAATTTATTCCTTACTTTATGGACACAGTGTATACAATATACAGGGCTATATACAGGGTGTTAAGAAATAACGTTTAAATATTTAAGGGGTATATAGTGCGAATAAAAACAAGTAAAAAAGTCCTTGGCTTTTTTACGGGCTTGTGCTTGAACGAAGAATTTAAAAAAAAATTGAAATTTGAATTTTTGGCAGAGTTGTATGCAAACAAGTACTATTTTTGGTAAAATTTACACCACGTATTGCCCTGTAAAATAAGTTGTGATCAAAAAAAAAATCCTTCGTTCAAGCACAAGCCATATTCACCTACTAACTGAAAATATTTTATTTTTTGATTTCAGATAAAGCTATAATGAGTTATCATGTCCACCGCAAGGATACCTTTTTGCAAAAAATCTTCGGAAACCAGGACTTAATGGCGTTATTTCTCAGAATTATAAAATGAAAATTTTATGACATATTCTTCAAATTTTGCTCTTCTAGTTGTTTAAAAGTTTAAACAGAATAATTCTTTCATTATATCAAAAAAAAAAAAAAAAAATAGGGAAAATATGCTTATTTTTAAGCTTCGAAACCCATGTAACCCCTTAAGGCACAACATCGATTTTCGTAGGACGTTGCAGCTGTCAAAATTCTTTTTATTTTTTGGAATAACTCCTAAACAGTAAAGTTTAGACATAAGATAGTGTACATAAACTGGCTTTAGAATTTGACGAGGAATCCAAATATGCTATTGAAATTGAGGAGTTCAATTTAAAATAAAGAAGTTAATGTCGGTTGCGGATGAATGGACCATGATGGAGGGACAGCGATACAATTTTTAAATTCTACTCCAAAAATGAAGGGGGGTCACCGTTTGTATTTTTTTTCTAATGTCAAAAATAAAGAAGTTAGATGGGGGGTAAATTGTTACCTGGACACCCTGTATATTAGTTTTGTAGACACCTTATCATGTTATAGATTTCAAAAATGCAATTCCAGGCGTTCAGTAATAGTTCCGTAACATTGCATTAATGCAACGCCGGGTATTTAAGTGTTAAGACAAAATAGTCATAATAATATGTATAGGCCCGAAAGGATTACATTTTAGATACAGATTAACATTGAAATAGTGGCTTTGTTTGTTGCACATTTTTTTGGATGTGAAATTTTAAGTACCAATCCATTTACCTCGTAAACGAGTGTTTTTAAAATTTCTATGGTCGAAGAATAATTAACCCGGCGTTGATACGATGGGGTATGACATACCACAAACACGTTATGTTCATATGAATGTCACTCCCCATCGTACCAATGCCGAGTTAATCAAATGGAAGCATTCTCCGTCTCCAAGATTAAAAAATTTGGCATTATTAAAAAAGTTGTTTTTATACAATAACATGTCAGGGCATAAGTGAAGAATTGGCATGAATAAAATTCGTAATTTCAAATTCGAACTAATTGAATAACACATTTATTCACCTGACTTGCTTTATCCGGATTACTAACTCCTTCCTACAGTGAATAAAAGTTCAAAAAGTCGAAGATTTTCTTGTCCGACAAGAATATAATTGACTGTGGAAACGTAGTTTGTAGATAAAAAGGTATTTTTCGTTAGGCTTATTAACAGGCTCGCTACACAAAGTATATTGAATTACGCAAAAATTTTGTAAAACATTAAAATATTTTTGATTGAAAAGTTTCATTTCTTCTATAGTAGGGTAAAACTTTTCAATATGTCTTTATACAGAATGTCTGGTAAGTAATGGCATATAATTTAACTGCGGGTTACTTCAGTAAAAATAAGTCGATTCATTTAAACTTAAGCCCAGTGGATATGAGGCTTGTTTTGCTGCTTTTTGCTTGCTAAAAGCAATGGCACCCGCCGCGTTTGCTACAGTGCTGAAAAATGACGTCAGTGATTGTTCCGTTGGTTGAAAGCCTGCTTGAATTGGAAGATAGATCATGTTCTAATTTTCGTGCTTGTTTCTGTGTTAGTTTTGGTGATTGACCAATGGAAATGTCGCATTTATTCACATGACAATGTTACGATTAAAAAATATAAACATAACCTAATTCATAATGTCGTTGCGAATATTATCGTATACGATATACGTTTAAATTTTTGTAAGTAAGTATATAAAATATGTGTGCAACTTCTTGTAAAATTGCCTCTATTTTATTGCGTATCTCAAGGTTTTAAAATCACCGCGGCATTCATTAAAAATATATCAAGTACAATGTGAACCCAACATAGCATTTAAACTAGCCCAGCGTCAAGCGCCACAACAAACTTGAAACCGAGCAGCGGAAAAAGCAGCGAAATAAGTCTCGTGTGCACCGGACTTTACCTGATAATTTGCTGCCGCCTTTTAAGTTTTACTATAAAATGGAACGACACAATTTGTAAAAAAACTACAAAAGGCAGCAGCAAATTTAAAATTATTGAAAACTACTTAAAAGCGACAAGACAATAGTTTAGCAAAATAAAGTAAAACAGGACCTAATAGTTTTCGATTTTCTCTGATAATTTGCAAGTGTTATTCTCAAAAACTGTTGCTTCTAACGACATCAATAAAATATAACTTTTTTAAGCAGAAAAGGTAGGGCAAAAGATATTTCTAGTCCAAAATGACATAAACCGTGACAGAAAAAGTTTTAGCGATTTAAAATTGTCCTATTGATCCCAGCGCCCTGTACGAGATACAACCTAATCGACAATAAATTTTAATTTGTCATCGCAAGAAACTTCTACATACCAAATTTTGTGAATGAAATTATCTCGAAGTAGTCAAACGATATTAAAGAAAATGAGATTTATTTTTTCAACTTTAGACACCATATTACACCACCGTTATTATCATCTTTTGGACTAAGGTAAGTTTAGTTAAATCGACTTATTTTTACTAAAATAACCTCCAGTTAAATTGTATAATATTACTTACCACTTGTATATAACCTCCTGTATACTATAAGTTTTATTAATCTACTATTCAATCATGTCATTCCATTAACCATTTTCAAGGGTTATTATGCCTAGATATAAATATTTATGTACTAAATATTTACTTGCTCTACTATTCGGTGTGTCCTCCGATTGGGCAATTGTACCTGTAATCTTTTTCATTTTTCATTTTTCAGAAAAAAGTCAATCTTTACAAAAAAAAAATTATTTATTTTGAAATATGAAAAAACGACGTCGCAATTTAAAAATATTTACAGGGAAGGTAAAAGAGGAACACGAAAAACTTGAGGTTACCTAGAGAGTTAGGTAAGATAAGTAATATTAGAGGTGCTAATAAAAAATGTTAATAAGAAAAATTATTTTTATTAAAAATTATTTATTACTAAAGAGAATTCGAATTTCAAATATGTATCAATAAATTCTGTTGAAAAAAAATATCTTTATTCTAAAGCTTTCCTAGAATTAAAGAAAAAAATTGTAAAATTCAACAGAATTATTTCTTGTACAGGTATTTATAATTACCTGTCTAAGAAATATGTAAATATCCGCATAGGTTTAAAGTAAATAAAAAGATACAATGGATATTTTTAACCGCATCTAATCCGTCTTAGGTACGACTATATTAAATGTATTGTGAAATGGTTGTACTTACTCCATAAAAGAAGTAGGCCATTACTTAAATGAAGTCAACAAAATTCAAGGTAACAAATCACAGAAATAGTCAGTATTACATAAATATGAAGAGATGATCTGCAAACCGCAAGTAAAAAAATACTTTGTATTTATTAAGAAGAACCGATTTTTACCGTATCTAAATAAAATTATAAAAAGCTATGCCAAATACATTATTTCAAATGGAAAAATGCCATTGGGAGCCTAAAATATAGCTTCTTGTAAAGAACGCTATTTAAAATATAATACTTTATGTGCAGCTCAATTTGGCATACTAAGCCAAAAACTGTGGTTCGCAGAGAAGTTTTAGATATATGTATTAATCTCCATTTTTTGTTTTATTTAGGAGGAACGTAATTCATCTAAAGGGATATATTTCTTGCAAATGATGTAATTGACCCAAAAAGTGGTTTTAACTTGAGTTAGTCAATATTTTATTTTTCGTGTAATGAGTATCGAAAATGAATTAATTGTATGAAAAATTATACATTTTTTAATTGCAATTACCTATTTGCTAAACAGTAGTTAATATTCATATTTATGTACAATGGCTCAAAGTGAAAACGATACACTGAATCAATGGAAATTATATTTAATAGTAACTTTACATAAACTGAAATTTAGGCGTTTTTAGACAGTGTTCCATAAATGGTGGAATATCTCCGCGCTACATTTTGAAAGACCTTCAAAGGAATACGGGAAAAATTTAAAAAAAACCTGGAGGCCCTATTCTTTAGTTATAAAGGTGTGAAGTTGAAAATGTAACTTCATTGCTCTACGCTATTTTGCAACCCCGCCTGTTTTATTTTGAAGGTGCAAGGGTGGTTTCAAAAATCGCATTTGAGTACTCAAATAATAAATAAACTAAAAACTACATTTTTCTTAACAACTCGATGGAGAACCCCACAGGAATTTTTTTAATATTTTTTTTTGCATTCCTTGGAATATCTTTCAAGACATAGTGTGAAGGTATTCCGTCATTTATAGGACACTCTGCATAAATTTGTTATAAATTAATTTTTTTGGATATGATGGCCGTGGTTTTATATAGAGAAAGTTGATGAGGAATTAAAAAAAGAAAATCTCAGAGCAGAGATATTTAAACACAGTGGTAGAAGTATAATGGTCCTGATGTGTATGTCTAGTGCTAGCACAGGAAAGGTACACTTTATTAATGTAGTATAATGGATAAAGACATGTACATACATTGAAATGTTACGATAAAATTTAAGACCTAGTATGAAAAAATTAAACATTTTAAATAATTTTATTTTCTTTTAAGACAGTGACTAAATACAATACTCATATTGTAAACGAATGGTTACTGTGTAATTATATCCGTGTACTCAAAACACCAGTACAATCCCCAGATATTCCTGTAACTGAAAATCTTTAGGCAAAATTAGAAAGCATCACATTTCGAATATGAGGTAATTAAAATTTGCTTCAATTGAAGAATAAGAAAAAATAACCTCCGATTTTATTAAGAAACTAGTGTGATCAATTCCGAATTGTTTTCGTTGAGTAATATTATATGTATAAAAGTTTACCAACAAAATACTGAAAAAAATATTAGATAAAAAAAAGTTTCCCTGTAAAGAACTGTAAATATCATTTATTATGTTTCCATGGGGTATTGAAAACGGTTTGAAGACAACAATAATTGTTGTTACATTTGATTTTATTATTAAATTATTTAATTTTGACATATCGACGGTTAAGTGGTGATATCTCGTATCTGCATTTTTGGATAAATTGAGTCAAAAAAATTCCAGATTGTCAATTTTAGGTTTTTTCCTTTTCCTGTAAAATTACTATTTTGTTAGTTACGAGGTATCACCACTTAACCGTCGATATGTGATTTGAATATTTTTAAGAATACTCCTCCAATATCATCTTTAAAACGTTTTCAATACTACATGGAAACAGTAATTTTAATTTTGATGTAGGGTTGGAAACAATTTTTTTTTTTGGTTTGACAGGAATTATATTTTTGGGTTCAATATGACTTTTTAAAGAAAAGATGTATAATATGTAAAATCGTTTAAAGTCTATTTTTCAGTTATGTAGAGTTACTTATTTCAATTGATCCAGTGTATCATTTTCACTGTGAACCACTGTACATTCTGTGACAGAACAGGTATTCTGTAATAAACTGTTGCGTTATATTTTTTTATTTTATTGTTATTCCAATAGGACTGAAGCAAAACGTTATTAGAATATTCCAACGTAATATTCTCGATGTCCAAGACATTTAACAATTCATTAAACACATTTTAAAAAAGGTTCAACACAAACCTGTTTTCTTATTTCATCAGGAGCTTAAATTTTCCACAGCATTATTGAAATGGAAAATATAGAAAACTACGACAATTCCGTTTGCCGACTTGAATGAAAAAAAAAATGGTTAAAAGCAAGTCAGAAAGGTAAGGTACGTATCTTAGTCAAAAGAACCTTCAAATTATTGAAGAAACACACGAATTCCACGTTCAGAAGAATGGTAAAACTAAACACTAATGTGATTTATTATTTGCTATTTTAACCCTTTATAGGGCAAGAAGTAGAAATAATAATGAAACACATATACTTAGGTGGGATAGATATTCAAAATGTTGAAGTAACGTTTTTTTTTGTGAATTTATTATTCTTATTTACAGTATTATGTAAGTGCCCATTTGGAGCATCACTTTGATTTACGGAAGGGCTCAAAGCATTTTTTGCATAAATTGCTCTACTATACATACACTGTGTGCAAAAATTCCGGCAATCCTGAATTATCTCGAAAAATACGCGATTTATTGAAAAACACTTTAGATAAAAGTTGGAAGATATTAAAAATTCTACCACTCTGTGATGTTAAGAAATGTACAGCGTAACCCAAAAATCAGGTACAATTAATTTAATTTTTGAATTTTACCTCAAATTTTACGTATGTTTTATGTACAATGTCCTATACCTAAACTCAACAGCTATCGAGTACTATACGATTGAACATCCGTGTGTAAAAAGTTCGGCAAACCTGAATTATCTCGAGAAAGAGACAATTTATTAAAATGAAAGTTGAAGAATCTTAAAAGTTCTATTATTCTGTTCTATTCAAAAATATACAACAATATCTGCAGCAGTTGCTGAACCGTTAGAATTAGCCATAGAACATGTTACATGAAATGTGTTTAGAATACGAGGGTGAATTAGAAAATGCCATAAAAAGTATGTAATTCCAATAGAAAAAACATAACCTCAATTCATCGTAATTTTTTAATAAATACAGGGTGTCAAAGTTTAAGAAAAAAGACATTTCTTTATTTTTTAAATTCCAAACGGCTTAACATTTTTTAACCAAATTTCGTATATGAGTTTAGCATATCGGTAGGCTGAATTCAAAAAATTACCAGCTTTAACCATTCACCAATGGCGGAGATATGGGTGTCACATTTTATTACAATTTTGAATGAAAAAAAGGACAATCGTACCTCTGCCTCTGGTGAATGGTTAAAGCTGGTAATTTTTTGAATTAAGCCTACTGATATGCTAAACTCATATACGAAATTTGGTTAAAAAATGTTAAGCCGTTTGGAATTTAAAAAATAAAGAAATGTCTTTTTTCTTAAACTTTGACACCCTGTATCTCGGAAACGGTGCGTTTGCGGACCCATGTTCATATGAACTTTTTTGCTTAAAATATGACAAGGAATCACCCCTTAAAATTAATGACATCACTTATGTTACACCCTGTATATATGTAATATAGCATTTTTATGAGGAAGGATGATATTATCATTCTTCCTCATAAAAATGCTAGTTCTCATACAGCATGTAAAACAATTGATTACTTAAAAAAGAAAAACATCAAATCAATGATTCAATGCCCTTATTCATACGATTTATTGCATAATGACTTTTTTATATTTTCCAATTCGGAGAAGAAAAAATGTTTTGAGAATTGTTTAGAATGAATGCAAAAGTGCATAAATCCTAACACGTTGTCTGCGATATTAAAAATTCTGTTTTTTTTGTGTGTTATCGGTCTCTGGGGACTGATATTATTTATTTATTTTATCTGACAGAAGAATATTTTATAAACTTATTGCTACATATAACTTTTCTCTATGTCAAAAATGCTAAATTAGACTTTTGCTCCTGGAATAATTTTTTTAAAATCGAAAGAGAAACTACACTATCGGTCCCCGGAGACCGACACCGTAGTCAACGTGTTAAAGGTGAATATTTCGAAAAACAATAAAACGGCTTGGGCAAAAAAATTGTTTTTCTTTCACCGTTTTTGTAAAAACTTAAAACTTTACCCTTGTATGGTAATCATATTATCGAAAAATCGTTCTTTAGAACGATGTTGATTTGAAATGTTAATAAACATTAATAACGGCATAGATGGCAAAGTGATAATTAATAAATGAAAGGAAAAAGGCCCATGAGCGAAACCTTTGTATTAATAATAATCCTTGAAATGATTTGAATTAAATTTTAGTTTCGATAATGTTGAAATATCCGCTTACTTCTTTCTTTTCCATTCGTCAATTCTTTCATTTACTTTCATTTCTATGGATTAGATCTGGGTAAAATGAGCAAGATGAAATAGTAATTTTTATTTCATGTTGTTCAAATTACTTTTTATACTGGATGAATCTTGGAAAAAAATAAATGTTTATTTTAAAACCATAAATAAAATAACCAGATTTAGAAAACACTATAGCCAAAGCTTGATGACAGTTTTAACCTCAATCTATCATTAATCTGGGAGGCCACTTCAAAATTTGCTCACAATGACTTCATACATTTTCTCTATGATTCAAATCCGGTTTTCGTGAAAGGTACCTATTCTAAAATATCAATTATATTATTTTTGAACTAATTTTCAATTAGTTGACTTCTATTGAGGATTATTCCATTGTCAAAAAAATCAACGTCTGCCAATTCGCAAACTGAAAGTAAAATAATGATATTTTCTAATTATGATTACCTGCTTGATTAAACTGTTGATACTTAATGGATTTTTAAGGGAATGATTCTTTATCAGACCTAATCGTATCATCCCTTCCATAGAGGTAGAGTGGAAATGCAAAATGGTTTAAGTGCCATATTCGCAAATCTTGCTTTTTGTTACTATTTTTTAGTTATGCTTAGTTGTAACGATTATTGTTTAAACATTAACAAAATGTTGTATTTAAGTACATCGCAAAGTACATTAGCAAAATGTACTTAAATACCCTGACTACTTTCTTCATTTTCTTAGATATTTAATTTTGCAACTTACAATTAGATTCTTTTTCATTTCCACTCTAGAAGTGAACTTTCATTACTCAAGAGCATTTTTTCCGATTTTATGTCCGATCAGTTCTATGATTTTATATAAATGGCTTTCTACATCAAAACAACAAATTAGTCATATATCTGCGTCATAGAGTTCTTCTAGACAGATAAATATTGTCAACTCAAAGTAAAAGTTATATCCTTATATAGGTTTGTTATTTTGGTATAAATGTTATATCTAAACAGTTATAGCTGCTTCGATTATTACTTCTTTCCTAAATATTATTTGAGTTCTTTTTGATTATTGACAAGTCTGTTTTAAACTTTCTCTTTGAGGCAACCCTAAGGGAAAAAAATTTAGGATTTTTAAATCGAATTATATGGTGGCCACACATTTCGATTTATTTTTTTTCAGATATGCAATCCACTTTCCTTAGAAAATGTTAACCAATTGTTGGAATGTTATTGATAGTGCAATTAATGATATTCCGGATAACCGTTATTTTGCAGCAATATTAGCATTACTAATTCTAGATTAACATCATTAAGTAAATCAGAAAGTTGATTTTTTAAAACTTTAGCTAATTAACCCGATTTCAATTTTCATGTAGCACCATACAGCTGACTATTCTGTTATTTATGATTTGATCTTTTATTATACAAAATGATTGATTTGCAATTTTATTTGTCTTTGTTACAATCACAATGAATAATCGTAATTATTTAATTACGTAGTTTTATATTTGTCGATGTTTTCCTTGCTGATCTTATCATTTATCACAGCTCCAATATAAATATGTATACCTTAATTGAATGCATGAGGGTGCTAACTTTAATTAAAAAGAAAATTTAAGGAGCAAAAATACAAAACAAAAACGCTTACAATCTATTAATATATCATGAATAATAATTCCAAAAGATACATGTATTTGGTGAATACAAGAATGTTTTGTAATTTTTTTCATATTCGATATGTGCTAGTTTAGAGGACGTCATCTAGTGATCGAATTATGCATTAATGTAGGACATAATAGATTTAAATAATTTAATTTTATCACATTTTTGGGTAATATTTATTTGTATAATTCTATGAATAAAATGTAAAATTATGTTAATATTTTCAATTTTTCTTTTTGTTTTTTACTTGAAACTAATAAATTCCGTTGATGCTACATAATTAGGATTAGACCGTATGGAATTAATGAAGTTTAATTTATGACGCACGAGTAATTTTAAAAAATTCTAACTATACGTAGGATTATGTAGAATTTGTCCAGTTGTTTTAAAAAATGTATTTTATTTAAAGTGGGAAAAGTGTACTTTTCTATCAAGGAAGAAAAAAATCAAAAATTGTTGTCTCTATGAGAACAACTGTATTGAGAGAACATTTGATAAATAATATCACGGAAATATAAATTTGCGTTACGAAGTGTATTAGAGAATTAACAAGCAATTTAAAGGTTTCTATTATACATGCCATATGAGAGGCTAATTAACTTGACAAAATAACATTTATTTATACTTTCATATTTGAATCTCGCAATTTGAAAATATTGCATTAAAAAATTCATTTAACATTCCTGAATCTAAAAAATTTTTAAATTTTAACATAGAGATTGAGAAGACAGATCTTCATACATATAATAGATTTTTCGAGATTTTCCCATGATTTTAAGTTCTGTAATAACTAATAGAATTTTTTTATCTTGCTATAAAATTTAAATACAAAAAACGTAAACTCTCTACAATAGCTCCTTAATCAAGTTTGTTAAAAAAAGTTATAAATAACATTGCATTGGATTCATCAAAATTATCCAATATTAAAACAACCAATTAGACTGTCTCTCTGTATTCAATAGAGAGTAAAAGTGATTGAACACTTAATAATAAAACATGCGGAAGAAATTGCATAACAGACAGTCGAGCAAGTAACCTAACCACTTTCATCTGTATCCGAAACAACTTTCACTGGTAATAAGATCAATTATGAATACATTACAACACGAGCTTATCTAACTACTGACCTAAAAGATAATCGTAAATATGTACGTATGTATTTCCTCTTGGTATTATTATTCAATAATCAGTTTTAATGCTCTAATGTTTATTTTGATTAAGCCTTTGTCACTTTTTTACTTGAATAAATTTAAACAAAAACTAAATTGCAATATATAGCGCGCAACATTTGCAGGTTTTACACAAACACGGTAAGCATTTTCCAAAACAAATGTCACAGTAAATTACTCCATATTTAAGTTTCGCGCACGTAAAAAAAAGGGAAAGTAAAGTGAATACGATGTATTTAAAGAAAACATAATTCGTCGAAACGGATAATTGCAATATGGTGCTTTGCATATTAATCGTTGGAAAACAATGGAAGAAATACTTGTTGGCTCGTCCACTTACATGCTGAATTACTTCTTCTGCCTAGAGGAATATCACCGGTAGCGGTACAACAGTGCCATCGCATCATTTTCAAATCTAAATACCATACTTTATTGCAATAAGTTTCTTGCGGCTGATTGTCCATGGATAGAGTGGCTCCACGTCCTCCAAACAAGTAGATTTTATCATTAATGCAGACAGTGGTGTGAAAATCACGAAGAGTTGGTTCAAATCCTTTAATAAAAAAGCCAGAATTAAAAAAAATATATTATTATTATTTAGTAAAAATGTTAAAATATAGTAATTTTTTAAATTAATTAATTGTTTTCTAACACAAATTATTCTTATTTCTTATTTTCAGTATTTACTTTTACTATTCCAATAGTTGTGATTTTTCTATAAATGATGGCGTATATCGAATTTCTGTTACACAATATAAGAAATTATCACAGATATACATATGTAACTTCACTGTTGAAATGGAATAATATTGCCGTCTATAAATGACTCCTGAGGGCACTGGGTGGTTTGCATAAAAACGAACTAAGTATATATTATATATTTTACTCGAAAATATGCCGGTTTTACTTAGAACGGAAATATGGGTTATGCATAATGGTGCGCCGGCATATTTTAGCATTCGAGAATTTTTAAACCAAACTTAATAATCCATGGATGGAAGACATCGATTGTGGTCACCAAATCTTAAGAATTTGAAATATTTGCTTTGGGAACATTTGAAGACTTTAGTATACTAAATATCCATTTAAAATGAACAGGAACTCAGAAATCGTATAATAGATTTATAAGTATAAACGATCCGAAACACTGTAAGCAATCTTCAAAGAGTTCACGAATTACTGACAAGGAGGACATTCCGAACAATTGACCCTTAAAATGATATAACCCATGTATAAAATTCAATCTTTTTACATTTACTTGTAAGTACCTTAAAATGTAATAAGTGTACAAAATTAAAAAAAGGATTAAACATATCAGAAATAAGAAGAAAAAACCATAAAGGGAACATTTTTTATTTTAGAATAGCTATATTCTTGTTAATCACATATTTATAGGAATTTTTCTTCTTATAATTTTTTCCTTTCACAAACACCGTGTAGATTTACATATGTATTATTCATTTGCATAATGTTGTATATCTTATTTTAATTTTATATTGTTTAAATTCGTATTGAAAAATTACTTTAAAAATTAGAAAATATATTAGTTTAAATTAAACTCAATGGAATATGCATGTGTATTCATAATAACTTGTGATTGAAAATACGTATACCAATAGTTAAAAAATAATAAATTTAGTCAAAAATAATTTCAGCAATATAAATATAGAAACTGAAAAATTACATNAAATATTAAATGTAGGTTATAGAACAAATTATACCAACCTTATGTACTTAATTGCCAACTGTTGTATCATGTGTTGATCGCAACTCAAATAATTATAAATACAAACTCGATTATGCGAAATTAATGAGAATATTTTTATAATAAATTTAGTCAGACTATGAATAAAAGAACAGCAAATGAACTAAACTTTCTATGGAACATATGTATATTTAACAAATCCCTTGTTATATCAAACGGTACTATGAATTGTCACAATTTCCCTTATTGGTCCAACTGTAATCCCATTATTTGCTCGAAAATTTGTTAGAATACATGATATAATTATTGTGAGCATCCAATAAACCAGTTTCCAATGGGATTAATGAAGACAATGTAGCATACTAACAAATACATCTATGTAGTCAATAGGTATATCAATATTAAGAATAGAGGTCGGGCCCATTAACGCAATGTGCACGAATACTTAAATCAAAACTCTACCACGCAATGGATTAACACGAAAATAATTAAAGCACTGGAAATCAGCGGGGACTACCCCTTTCGTAAAAATTCTAAGAGAAAATTAAATAAATTTTCGTAAGATCTGCATAGTACGGGCAACAAGTAAAATGGGTCGTAAGCGACTTGATAGGGCCTTAAAATTTGTTTAATCTAGGTCAATTTGACCCTGAAAATAGAAAATGTAAACTAATAAGTCCTATCATACCTAGTTCTTCAGTTATATAGGGTGTTCCATTCAAAACTGAATGACCGAATAAATTTTAAATTAGCAATTTTGGAAAAAATATTGTTAATAAAAATGTTTTACATGGAACAGGACACTTATTGCGTTGTCAAACAAAGGTTAACTTAATTTTTTTAGTGTCAGCCATGTATTTGTTAATTCTCCCACTTTATATAAGATTGGTTTTGATTAAACAGTTTGTGAAAGCACTGTTAAAGGATGCTAATTGCTTTTTGCATTTCTGCTTTAAATTTCCCTATATTTGCGACGCAAATTCCATTTTTGCTGATCCAGAAAGGACATTCACATTTGGTGATAATTTTTTATTGTAACGAATATTCCTGAGACATGCGTAGGTGGCTTTTAAGAACGTCATGGTCAGGTGTTTTCGAAACACAATAGATCCTATCGTTATAAAGAAATAGTTGAAGATGTACTTTTAAAGCTGAAAACGCACGGTTATTAATATATAATAAGTTTGAAAGTCCATTTTTGAAATTATCGCTTGAACTTTTTTTCCGAAAATATTGGGAGCAGTTAGCGAAGAACAAAGGAAATATTTTCAGCAGTTTATCAAAGAAATGGAACATAGTCATTATAATGTTCTTCAGATAAAAGGCAAGCAAAATATTTTTTAAATTTGATTAAAACTCTATGAAGAATGTTAAAGTAATTATAAAAAAAATGTTATTGTTTATAATTTCGTAATGCAAAAATATTATCGTTTTTATACAGGATTTCCTGTGACGTATCTGCCATAACTTAACCCCTTAACGCACGGTTATTTTTCGAAAATAATGGTAAAAATAATATATTTTTTAATTGTCGAAACTTAAACCCGAGTCACACTCAGGCTCGGACATTAAGGGATTAAGGGTGTTTGCTAAAGCAATTTCAAATGAAAAACATCTAATAAAAATACGATCCAAACTAATTCGAGACCGCGCTACAAGCATTTAAAGTTTTCATAAAAATATTATTTCAAATATGTACTAAAGAATCGCTTTTAGTTTCGTTATTACTGAAAACTTCAGTTTTGTCAACTTTCAGATTTGTCATTATTTTTTTGCTTTAATAGTGAACGACGCTTTTAAATCTGGATGAATATCAAGAAGTAAAGCTAATTAACAATCAAGTAAAAGTCCATTATAAAAAAGAAAGTTCTTTTATTGTAATAATCACTAAAAATGTCCACTCAATTCCTGAATACAGGTTTGTGCTCGTCTCAAAATTAACACGTTTATTCTTTCAGATTATTCAAAATGAACTAGGACCACTAAACTGGTCGTACATTCAAACTTACTTCCCGACAATATAAATTTAGCTAGTCTAGGAAGGGCGGTGCATATGTTTTCGTCGGTCTATGAACATGTTTAATGTATGCATATGGCAGCCACTTTAGTGGCCTCTGGTTTGTTTAGATAATGTTTAATAATGGCTCTAAAACAAAATGGCGGAATTTTGCTCGCCAAAACTAATTCGTTGACAACAAGAATCATTCAAAAACTTGCAGCAGTCCAAAAGTTATTGTCATTGGTTTATTATAAGTGACCGTCTACATCACGCTAGTAGTGAACGGGTTAAAGTTGTGGCTCTTCTAACAGTCTCAAAATCAATTCTACTGCATCTATAAACTTAACAACAAATTGTTCTCTGTTTGCAGAGGTCTACTACTACAACTAAACCAAATCATCAATCTGATTTTTTAATTCCTCACATCTGTTCAAATAATAAGTATTTTCCAACCTGCGGTAATTTTCAGTAATGAAATCACACAGCATATGCATTCACAAATGGTCGTTTTTTGAAGGCGATATAGTACTGAAAATTTGATAACCAGTCCTCGGTTCCATTTGCGAACAATTTTTGATGAGAATTTGATGGCAATCGAATTTTTAGCATAATATGGCCTCCTCCTCAAAAGGAACACTTGTAAATGCGCATGTTCAGTAGTGCAATTGACAATTACTGCAGATTCAAAAATACCTAATAATTTTGTGAAAACTTGAATTCCTCTGTTACGAAGTTTAGGGGATTTTGGTTTATATGATATTTTTCACTTGAAATTGCTTTGGCAAATACTCTTAAGCTACGACAGATAAGTTATGTATATATATTTAACTTTTACACAAAATGGTACGTGATAGAATAAATCTCAAATTAGCTTCGAACTATAAACTTCCTAAATTCCACAGAGTGGCTCAAATTTCATCTGCAAAATTTTACCAGTATTTATTACCACATGGGTCGAAAAGTGCTTCCTAGGGTATAAAGGTGTCTAAATATCTCCAAAGCAAGGAATAAAATAAATAAATGAATCTACAAAATTTGGCATTCTAACTAAGCTTTTTTTGTGAAAAACATTTTCAAATAACAACACCTTCCAGCTTGTGTTTCTTGTGGACACTTATGCATTACCTTAGGAAGCATTTTTCGACCCATGTTGTAAGAAACTTTTTGTTCTATTTTTGAACGTACAACACGCTGGTAAAATTTTGCAGATTAATATTGGGTCACCCTGTATAATTCAGATAAAACTTTATGAACATTAAAAAAAAGCTTGCAGACACGTGTTATTGGATAGTGGGCAACAATTTGCTTATTTAATTAACTATTGGTAAATAATATTACACGAATTCTACATATTTATGTATAAAAATTTAAATATCTTGGCTAAGAGAACTGCAATGGCTTTGAAATGATGCCCCAATTGTTTTTCCTATTTTTATTTTTCATTTTAAAGGTCGATCTTCTTGCTCTTTTTCCCATTAACAACGTAATATTACAGGTACAACAGTTCCCTTAATAAATCAAATTTAATTGTCTCAAAATATCTGTGATTCCTAATCTAATGGTCAGTTTCTATTTGAAGTTAAACTTTTTCTTAATTTATATATACATATAAACAGAGAAGACTGAGATTATATGTTTGCTATTTTAGTATGGTGTTTACCTCCAAAAGAGTAAATTTTGTGACTGACAGCAACAGCCGCATGGTTCACCCGTTTGGGACATCCCTCAATGTGAGCTATCCACCTCATGATAACCGAAAAATTCACTTAAATATACGTGGAGACGAGCATTTGGTCCTTCCGAACTTTCGAGGGAAACTGTTAAGGATTATTCTTTTGGTCACTTAGCCAGAAAATAACGCACATAAACTAAAGTTTACCGCAACATTTTATTTCGCACCCAACGGTCGTTCACACTTGAACGCGGCCTAACGAAGCCGTCCGTTTCTTGCACATGTTATTTACTATAAGGGCCAATTACGAATGTTTGGACATAAAAAGTAAGAGCGTTAAATTAATCGTCATCTGTCACATGCACATTTACACACACAATCCTCTACCACTCTGACCAGCTAAATGTTTTGTTATTTAATACTTACAGTGATGCCAGATATAACCTCAAGCTTTTCTCTAAAAAGGGAAATAAAAAAACATGAATACAGGATAAGTTAATGCGAATTTTATATATATGAGTATAATTCACTTAATACAAATATTACTTTTTTATTATTAGTAATATTTGTATAGAGAGCAAGTCATTTGTCATCCTTAAGACTATAGTTTTAATATTCCTCTTGTCAAACCACGTTAATTTCTATCACTTGGCAACACTGCAAAAGACTCATATATCTTTTGCAGTTTTGACGTTTCAAATATTAAATATCAGATATCCAGACGTCGATATATTTCAAACAGCTGTTTTACTGTCAGGTAATGCATTATAAATGTCATTGATGTTCGATTGAAATGATAGTAAACAAATCAGTCTTTAGGTATACTTAAAAACGAGAAATTTCCAGTTTATTTATTCAAAACACATGTAATTTAATGGTGAAAATGATGTGTTGAATTCTAATAAACCTCCATATTATAATCATTATGATTTACAAAGGAAAGATCCGACTTGAAACATGAGGATTTCCAAAACGGCCATCGGAGCGTTAGTTTCAATGATTTTAGTAGCAATATTGTTAGCGAATATTTTAAGTGTTATCAGCACTAATTCCACGCATCATTCTCAATTCTCTCATGATGATGTTAAGGAGAAATTTTTAAAAATTGGTGATAAATTTGCCAACCTAATATGGTTCTTACAGGTTTGTAACATCTTGATTTTTTTAAATCTTAACTTAATAATTGCCTTTTTCAGATATCTGATATACACATAAGTATATTTAGAGATCCAGGTCGTATAACGGAATTCAAAGAATTTTGTCATTACACAATTGATAGAATAACGCCAAAAGTTGTTTTAGCTACTGGTGATTTGACTGATGCCAAAACTAAGGATTCCATTGGCTCCCAACAATTTGAATCGGAATGGCGACATTATAAGGATATACTGGAAGAATTTGATATTAGCAGAAAAACCATTTGGTTGGATATTAGGGGAAATCATGGTAGAAATTTACTTTTTTCCCAAAATACATATTCGTTAATAAAAAGATATTATTTTCAGACAATTTTAATGTTATCGGCGTTAAATCAAAACATAATTTTTTTACAAATTATTCAGTACAAGGCAAAGAACATCCTCGGTCTTACATAACTCAAGTTAAAAAAGAAACTACAGTATATTCTTTTGTTGGTGTCGACGCTTGCTTGGAACCAGGTTAAAAATTTACATTTTAGAGTGCAATAATTAATTGAAAATGAGTGTTTAGGTCCTAGAAGACCTTTTAACTTTGTAGGAATATTGGATCAGTCAGAAGTGGATGAAATTAATAATTTGTTAAAACAAATAGAAAAATCAGGTAGGTATTGTTTACTAAAAACTATTAAATGTAATCTACAAAACCTAAATTTAACAGGCAGTAATTATACAATATGGTTTGGGCATTTTCCAACTTCCTGTATTCTATCGTCTGGCTCTGAAAATATAAGGAATTTAATTAAAAAAGATCCAAATGGATTAGTTTATGTATGTGGACATTTACATACTTTAGGCGGAGTTGTCCCAGAAATGTATACCATGCAAAAAGCCGGATTTCTGGAATTAGAGCTAGGAGATTGGAAAGATAACAGAATGTATCCTGCTTAACCATACAAATCCTATTATGTAACTCACATGGCTACTTTTAGGTATCGCCTAATGGCAATCGATCATGGTATGTTCTCATTTATTGACGTGCATCACAGGGATTGGCCAGTAGTTCTTTTAACTAACCCTAAACATTCTCTTTTCATTAACCCCCTCAAAGAAAATATTGACAATATTATCAAGTCGACTCATATTAGGTTTGAAAGGCATTAGTTTTCACTTATTTACAATTATTAACAATACAACTTTTAGAGTTTTGGCTTTTAGTCTTGCAAGAATCAAAATAGTTCGGGTACGAATTGACAAAGAACCTTGGACAGATTTAAAACATATTAAAGGTCCCTTGTATGTCACTTCATGGGATGCCTCTAAATATAATAGAGGGCTTCATTATATTGAGGCAAAGGCTCAACCGAAAAATTTTAGCGTAATTTTATAAAAAGATTTTTTTAGGTTTATGTAAAAGATACTGAAGGACGGGAAAAGACTGAGAAATCTCCATTTGCTCTTGATGGCACAAAACTCACTTTTGGAGTACTTCCCAGATTGGCACTAATGTCTAATTTAAGCTATATTGTAAGATAATGTGTTATACTTTAGAATTTATTTAATTCTTATTTTACGTTTGCAGTTTTGGTCATTTTTCATCGTCACGTTAATCGTTTACTTGCTTCCATTAATACTAATGAAATACTTTCACAAGGCAATAACAGGTAATGTTATACTGATTACATCTTTCTTCGATGAATATTAAATTATTTACGTTATTAAAGTAACTCAAGATAACAAATAATATACAGGATGCCTTAATTGTAAATGGCATAAATAATGTTTTAAACTATAATTTATGGTGAAAATAACAAAGAAATTATCCAACAATGAACAGAGCACGTGTTCTATGCACCATTCGCATTTATGAACAATTGACTATCATACGTTCGAGAGATGCACTGATATAATTATTTGGATAATGTTTTCAATATCCTACATTTATTCTTCCCGTGTATTCATCAAAGCAGCGTATACCTCGTATGTTATGTATTTATAAATTGTGGTTCGAAATGAAAAAATCTAAAGATGTTTTTTATGTATTAAAAGTTTAGCTTGAAGGAATTCCTCATATGTATAGAATAATGCGTCGGGCATGTATTTAAGTAGAAATGCAGCTTTTTCTTAAATGAAAACTTTTAATAAGCATAATCGCAATAATAACAATAATAACAAGAATAAGAATAATAAGATGTGAATTATTTATTGACAACAATGGCCGGCCAATGTAAGCCAAAACATATCAAACCTTGATATGTTTTGGCACATTTCCTACCTTGAATGGTCAATGACAATGCCCGATTTTTCAATATTGCCCATAATAAATACAATAATTCTATCTTTTCGAAAATGTGGCCTCAAAACCAAATCTTTCTCAAAAGTCATTAGTATTAGGTCTTAATTCTTTGGTAATAATTCTAATTTCTTGTCAGAACATCATGTATGAAATAAATATTTAAAGAGATCTCTGGCAATACTCTGGCCTCTCACTTAGGTTTTTGGATCCTCTGGGACTCTTTTTTAATTGTGGCCCAACAGTACTAAACTGATATTTCTGATCCATTTTAGGAGTTAACCCAGATTTACGTTTTTTAATATTTTTTCTCCGTGATGGCGATTTGAAGAGGCGTAAATTTTGGATCACAGAGCCGGGATTTTAATACCCTAAGCATGGTAAATGTATGTGAGCAAATCAATTGTCTCAGGCTAGTCATGGCTTATCTTTTTTCATGTTCAGTAGTTATTTAGGTTTTTCTGGCCTAGTTTTATCAATCAAGTAGATACTATAGCATCAAAATGATTGTTTTCATTTGCTCTTCGTTTACGCGCGTAGCGATTACTATATCTAGATTGTGTTTAAGAATTGATTTTCTCACCAGCAGTCTGTGTTTATGGAGCTTCAATAGTACACTTCTTACCCAGGCTGCCCACTATCTCGTTACCGTGGATTTTTGAAGACTTAGATAAATTGACCTTGTAATCATCCGGTGTCTACATGCAGTTCAACACCATAGTCAGTAGTATGTTTGTTTTTGCGATATCGTTAATTGTCGTCTGGCCATATGTATTGATTTGGATTGTATAACTGAAGGGTTATAGGAGAAAACAGGAAATGTCCATCATTTATTAAAAAATATTTTAAGATGTCATCAGCTAGCAAATTTACAATACTATCACATGATTATACAGATTAAAAGTAAATAGAAACCATCAGAAATTACAACTTTATTTCAAAATCCTGTATCGGTTGAAAACAAGGATTGTCCACTGTTTTGTGTATAGAATCGGGAAAAAAATGTTTATGCTATTATGTTTAAATTATCATAAAGTTATTTTCAGTATAATATCATCATTACCTTAATTCTTAACTAAGCTAAACTATAACGTTTTAAATTTTGTAATCAATTTAACTCAAAATTTTGACGCGAGGGCATTTCCTATTTTCTCCTAATACCCTTCAACTAGTATCGCTATTTTAGAATTGTCATGATATTCACCTAGAAGATCATTTCCTAAAAAAGTTCGGTGTGTTGCAAAATTAATTGAGCAACTAAAGAAAATTGGAAGTGACACAACCCTGAATATTGAAAAGTGAC
>JABRWK010000299.1:12124-28992 GCA_013372445.1 Hypothenemus hampei | reverse complement strand
GATATCATGTTTGACGTATTTTGGCGATTTTTTAAAAACCTAACCCATTTTGAAATAGTAGGGATGGGGAATTTTCAAATGAACACACTGTATAAGCTTTTCCTAAGACTATATTTTTTTTATTTCCTTCTCTCTTTGGGTCACTATTATTTGGGGTGATATTTTTAGAAGTGGTCTGGACTGAATATAGTTCGACACTGCCTTCCGAAGGTTTTTCATTCTAAATTCTAGTTTAGATTTAAAAATCAAAATTAATAAACAAGAAAACTCAACACAATTTCCATCACAATTTTGCTAAAAATTGAAGCGTTTTTCACAAGAACCAAATAAGTCCATTTTCGGTTATTCCTGGGTTATGGCGGAAAATTTATCTATTTTAGTAGCTTCAAATTTTGAGCTAATCGATTTCTACAAATTACAAACAGATCAAGAAATACATATTTATTTATTTACAATTTTCTACAAAAACCGAATTAGTCCAATTTAATTTCGGCAAAAACCAAACTTGTCCATGACAAATTACTATTAAATAAATCTCAAATAAATCAATTCTATTTTGGATTGGCTGAAATGACATGACGGCGACAGTCGTAGTCGTTGATATAAGATTATTAGTTAATAAATTATGGAAAATTGGCCGAAAAGAAAAAAAAAACTTTTAAATATGTCTTCAGAAAGTGACAATAATCAGTCCAATATTGAAATGGATGAAGAAGATAACAGTGATGGTTGCGAAGCTAAGTGCCTTATCCGAATTCTCAATGGTTTTAATATGAAACGTTTTTTTCATCTCCTGAAAATTTTATTTTTTGGACTTGTTTGGTTCTTGTGAAAAACGCTTCAATTATTATTATTTTTACTAAATTATTTAAAAAAGAAATAACAAAACACACAAACTTATAAATAAAATACTTACAGTTTTAAGCAACGGTACCATTATTTTCTCAAAAATTGCACAAATAATATTGATAATAAATTCAATAAGTCGGGACGCCATAACTTTGCATTTACATCGTAACTTTATTAAGTCGTTACTAGGGTTATTTTTTTAAATTCTCTAAAATTATTGGGCCGAAAATGACAGTGATGTTAAGTAGTTTTATTGATTTTGATCTTTCATTGCGACATATGGTTAAAAATTACTAATCAACACATAGCTGTTTTTCTATTTCCAAAATAAATACTAAATACATAGCGATTTTTACATTCGATCATTTTTATAATGTTAAATATTATATTTAGCTATATAGGGTTTTGATGCGCATGATTGCTCTGAATGAATTGAACTAATAATCTCAATTTCGGTTTTTTTGCTACATAGCGCCTTTTGCATTCCCAACGACATGTTGTTTCTTAGGCCAAACCCATCAGGTTTTTTAGAAACTATCTATATTGATAAGGACCATGAGCTGATAAGGAAGGTCTTATTATTTCTTTTTCCAGCATTTCGTTAATTTTTTTTTTACTTTTTTGTATCAATATGGATAATAATAGTATCTCCAATGTACTAGTACTTCATCAGTTGTAAATTTATGTTCAAGTTTTGTGTTAAGTTTGTGGGAAATGGGAGAAAGGATTTATCAATATTAACACAACCGAATTCACTTAAATTCCAATAATTAATTATTTATAGAAATACGCTCAAAAAACACATCTTTTCTCTTCTATCTTTACAAAGAAACTATTTTCATAATTGAAAAATACACACACTATCACAAAACACTTATTTCATAAAAAAAAACAATTGATACATCTTATTTTTAATACGTACAAAATCAATCATACTAAAGATAAAACAGGGTTGCCTGTATATATTATTCAAACAATTAATTCCAACATTAATTAATTCAAACAATTAAATAAAAGAAACAAGAAAAACAAAATAAACGTAATTAATTTTTGCGTTAAAAAAATAATTTTTCCATCTTTCCAATAAATTTAGTAGCACCTGATAATTTATCCCTCGATAGGTAAAAATTATCTAAATAATTATTACATAATTTAAAAATAACTACTTTTTCCTCAGAATTCATATAATCTGTGCGTATTAAACGGTTAATCTTTCCTTTTCTTATCATTGTATTATTTTTGTCCTGTGTTGTTATTTTTTTGAGGACTTAAAATGACTAGAGTTCATTACACTCGCTTTCAAATGATTCAGTTGGGAAAGGCTATACAAACGTGTGTGATAAAGACTTATCCGTGGGATTTTTTATTTCCATATGTTACAAAATCGTTTTTTGCATAGGAAAATACAAATGAAATAGTAATTAAAAAAAAATAGGAAAATTAATTATTAATTTTCCTAATTCTATTTTATTTATAATAATCTCTCCTTTAAAAATCTCAATTGAAATGCTTTCCAAAGTTATTTCTTTGCAATTTAATATAATTGAATAATTCGCTTCTGTAAAATGCACATATATGATATTACCATATTTTTTTCTACTAATTTTTGATTACACAAGTCGATTTTTAAATTCATATTAATTAAATCTTTTAATCCTATTACTCCATCGAAATAATCATGGAAGTTAAAAGTAATAGATCATTTCATACCTACTCTTAAATTTTGTGAAAACTGGTACTTTAGCTTCAAATTGAGAAGTTTCACTAGCTAGGACAGTTTTCATTGCATTTGGATGACGGTAAATACCATGGAAGAAAGAATTTTTCTGCTATAGTTGGATTGAAAATTTATCTAATACACCTGTGTTTATTAAAAATTTGGGTTTTAAATTATTATGTAAAGGAGACCATTACTTGATGAAATATTGATTTCTATCTACCATCTTATAGTTGACTGATTTTAGGAAAATTTCATAACTTATTATTTTTTTGATTAAATATTTCTCTAGATATTTTCTTGTCATACTTGTTCCCATGATTGTTGGCTTCGATGTTGGAATTAAAGAATGAATTATTCTCTTTGTAACAATTGGAAGATTATTATCAGAATCATTAAGAAAATAATAATTCGGAAATTGAATCAAAAACGTCCTCTTGGTTGTTAAATTCGCTAATATAAGCTTCTTCGATTTGGGATTTTGTTGTCGAAAATTACTATTTTCAAAATGATTATTTCGATGGAATATTAATTTGGTTTTTTATGTTATATGGAATATTTTCTAAAGATATTCTTGAAATTCCTGACATTAGAACAGGTTTAAGTAGTTCGCTTATTAGAATTTGGTTAAGACGAAAAACATATTTCGGTTGTCCAAATACTAACTTGTTGATCAGTAAAAAATTTCTATGGTGATATTTGTCTTGATTCTTCTTGATCTTGATTGAATTTGAATGTATTTATTATGAAGGAAATTCAATTTTCCAGTCAAATATAATACATATGTTACAGTTTAGGGCCTAGATTAAAATATCAATTAGTTTACATTTTAAATAAACGTTTGAAAATTTGGATTCAAATTTTACCCAAATTTTTATGATTTAAAATATAAAAATTTGGTTAATTTTGTTTATTTTTTGTTTATTAAAATTATGTGGACCTACTCTAACACATAAGTTTTGAAAATTCTCAACGTAGCTCGACGTATGCAATTAATCTTTCTAGAGAACTCGGTCATTTTAGATGAGGATTATTTATTTAAGATCTATTACAATCGGCAATAAATCTATTTAAGGCTATTTTATCATTCAAATTTATTTGATAAAGTTTTTGTTGCGAAGTTAAATAGAAACCGGCACTCATATGTTAAATTGCGTTACTGCGCAATAATTGCATTCTTGTATCAAAATTCATTAAATGTTTACTTTTGTAAAAATATGTGCTAGCTAATTCTTGAACCAAACAATTTAAAATGCATTTATCAGAACAATAAATCAAAGCATTTTTTAGTACATTCTAAATAGCAAATTCTGATCGATTATCAATAAGAATTTCGGTTTTATTAAAAGTTTAATCTGGATATATTCAAAAATCAGTTATTAACCGCCATAGAAGAACTAATTAAATTTTTAGATCTTTGAATAAATTTGTTGTGTATATTTGGATTTCCATAGTAAAATTTAATTGAGTCAATCTCAAATCTAGAAAAGTTCCAATTAAAATGTTTGCCAATGTCTTCGGCGTTTTGTTTACTACTAATATAAAATTATTTAATTCTTGACTATAACTTAAATTCCCTAGTCCGATAAATCAATTCAGCTAGTGTTGTTCAAACCCCAAAAATTATTTTCATAATTTTTTTTAACAATTAATATAATGAATTAAAGAAACTAAAGAAGTTATTATACAGAGTGTCTCAGTAATTCTATTATAAGTCGATATCTCCTTTACAGCTAAAGATACGCCAAATTGTTTGATTTGAAAAACGCTAGTTTTGATGGGAATATACTTTTTCAACTATTTTTAATGATTTTATATTTTTTAATTTTAATATCATAATAACTGACGAATCCAACGAACTGTAATAGCATGACCTTCGAATCACCTTGAAAAATTTTAAAACTCTTATCATTAGATAATGAAATAAATGCGATAGAAAGATTTGGCAATAGAATGTTTATTGTAATTAATATTCAAAATTATTTTGATTGATATCTAAACATTTATTAATTTGATTATAAAAAGAGAGAGAAAACTGTCTTTTTGATAAAATTACGAGATATACAGGGTGTCGCAGGAACTCTGTTATAATGCAATATTTCCGTTACGGTTAGAGATACACGGAAACACATATTCGAAAGACAAATTATTTAATTAGAAAAAATGGATTGCGTGCTAGAATTATATTCAAACCTAACCGTTTTTGAAATATTTTGATTTAGAAGAAAAATCTTCAAACATCATTTCTGCAAAATGGGAAATTCTTGGTTATTTTAAAAGCTAGCTTTATGAAACTATGATGACATGTCAAATAAACATAAATTAAGCTGAGAGGAAAAAATTTTATAAATAGTGTACAAGGAGTTTAAAAAATAATCTCGACGTTGAGTGACACTTTGTATGAAGAAAAAATAGATCATGGGATCGCATATTTTTTTATATCTGTTCCGACAATATACTTGAGTCCAGGTTAGTCTCATACAGCTTGTATGCTCCAAAAAAGTATGAGACCATGTTGGACTCACTAGGCACTCAACATGTTAAAAAAAGCTTTAAAAGCAAAATAGTCGTTTATTTTAAAATAAAACAGCCTGTATCACTTTAATTATGTGACTATCCGGGATCTTTGCAAGTCAATTTCAACGAGATTGATTATAAACAAGCTACTGTTTATTATTTTAATGGACAACTAAATAGCTGTAACTAACCTCCGCGTCAAAATTAGCGAATAATATAAAACGTAACGAAACTTTGACAATCAATATCTTCTCAACCACTGGTCGGATTTTAATAAAATTTTTTTTCGATTGTAGCCCTGTTATGGGTGAATTTCCTGCAGTGAGGAGATACCCAAAAAATAAAATCATTATATTGTACAGGGCATATAAATAGTATCATGTTTTCTTCATCAAAGTTTGACGTCTTCTGTGGGCAATACCAGATGACTGAGGCTTACAAGAACTATAGGGTGTTGTAGCCTCGTGTCTGCTGAGTATTTTGCTTTTTTAAAAATGAATTTATTGTGGATTCTTCCAGAGATATTCACTTTTTTAACATGTCTTGCATTTTTCGGCTGAACAATGTGCTCCTGCTAAACCACACAACCGATTTTTGCCATTTTTTTTTTGTACAGCAGGTCAAATTTTTTTAAGTCTTTGTAAACNTTTGTGTCGATTGAAACCCGCGGAAAATGTTTAATTCACTAGCAATACTCTGGCTGCTTCGAAATGGATCCTCCCCGGGAAACTGCAATTAATTCACTCCAACAGGTTAGATAACTCTAAATTGTCATTGGAATATGCGATCTTCTAGTCGCTTAAATACATTTTGGATACCTTATCACATAGAACCTGAAGTTACCTTATCAGATACCTTAGTTACGAAAATTATAATTACAACTTCATACCTCACAACCACCGGTAATTATGAACGTTGCCAAATCTACTATTTTTATTTTCCTCAATAACTCCGTCAATTTTTTTTTTCTCAACTACTATTTAATGACCATCCTTCTTCAAATAGTGTAATTATATTAAAGTACAGTTGTTAATATTTTTTAAGTAAATAGTTTTCAATTATTAAATGAAATATAATATTTATAGTTATTCTTATTATTACATGATTAATGAAAATTAAAAACTTGGTTATTTTACCGTCTTAAACAGCCACCTTGTCAGTTACCTGATTGAAAATCTGTCAATAACTGGCAAAAAATCTATAGGTAAAAGCCAGACTTATCCAAATCTGGGAAAAATGACTTGAACAGTCGTCCACTTTTATCTGACGCCAAGTGTATATGACAACTAGTTTTTATTTTATAAAAAATAAACAAATACAATCATCTGACTATAAATGCAGGTGGATAGGTATTAGGATGCGTAGGTAGTTATAACGACGTTTGCCTAGTAGATGATTAACTAACATTAATTACTAAAAAAAGGAGAGTTCGTTAGGTCTTTTACCAGAGGCTCTATATCTCTTTTTCGTTAGTTTTCTAACTGGCGGTTTTACCAGTTATAACTAACGATTGAGACAATTTTTAATCCCTGACCCGATTTCTATTAGATGTCTTTATGTCTAAAATTCACGATTCACAATTTCTGATTTTTCTCTCTAAAACTATTAAACTCCCCATCAATGATGAATAATTTTAAAACGTCACTATTTGGATTAATATTAAAATTTATTATTCAAAACTGATAAGTAAAAGTATTGAATTGACAATTTTGTTTACATGTTTCGTCAAAATTCAGCAAATATTTAGATTTATTGTTACCCAATATATGAGCCGTTGAAAGCCAAAATGGTGTAAGTCCAAAAATTGAGAATTGCCGATAACAACAGATTCAAATAGGGGATATAGAAATCTATGCCGAGACCGAATTTTAGGAATAATACTTATGTATTTTTGCCATAACTGTGTGTTTATAATTAGGGTGTGTAATCAGTTTCCTGTTGAGTTGACAACTGTACGTCCATTTATTTTAAAACTCAATTTTTTGACTTACACCACTCTGGCTTTTAACGGCTCATATAAAAAAGCAAATTATTGCAAAAGCGTATATTTTAGGTATAAAGAACCGTAATAAAAATCGATTCAGAATTAAATGTGAAATAACAGAAAGTTCTATTGAAAAAAATAAACTTTTTTTTTCTTTTGAAAATTTCTTAAATTCGAGACTATTTTTTGGAAACCCTGTATAATATTTATTAAAACTCTACCAGACCAATTTAATAACTCTAGTTAGCATATTAATTATAATAATAACAATAAATTAATAAAGTTTCAGAAGATTAGTACTTAACATAGTTCAGAATTTTACATTTTGCAGAAATGGTGTTTGAGGAAGATTTTTCTTTTAAATCAAAATATCTCAAACACGGCTAGGTTTAGATATCGGAAAACTTAATAAAAACTTAACTACTTAATACCTAAAAGCTAAAAATGTAATGTGTAGAGTGTTCAACTTGAAATTCGCTAAGGAAGCTAGTCTTGGCATATGATCTTCGAGTCACGGGACACTCTGGATATAAGAGTTTTTAAATTTTTCGTATTCAAGATAGGTTCAATGTTACTTTATTATAGGTCATTAGATCCATTTTGAACTAAATCATGAGGATATAACTATTAAAATATGTAATTTCATTTAAACAAACATCGATGACCTTGGAATCTTCAAAAAGGCAATTTTGAAATAAATTCATTTCTACCACGACATTCCGTTTTTCAGACCAAACAATTTTTTCCTGAAATATTTCCACGTACTGCGCCTTGCAACAGAAATATTGAGTCACCCTGTATAATCAAGACATTACTTAAAATTATCCTAGCTGATGACCTTAATCAGAGGATCAGAGGGACAAACGGAAATAGCACTTAGTTTTGACGTTCCCTTTCCGGTTCGTTGACATTATTGTTCGTCAAGCTGTCTATTGGTCGTTTTAATTGGTCGAAGGCTCTTCAGGACCGCACTTAGGAGTCAAATATATTACTATAATAAGTAATCGACTATTCAAGTTGTTTATTGCTCGGAAAATGCTTAAAAATGTCCAATATTTGTTCAGAGACACAACCGCACGATCCTACCGACTGCGCCATTTCAAATAAGAACATTTTTAAAAATAAATTATTAAAGAGACGTTTAGTTATTAGAATAAACTGTGCGAATGAATACAAGTATAACTGTAGAACTAACATAAACTTAAATATTTATACAACCATGAAATCGAAACTCTACATACAATTATCACAGTTTAGCTTCTATGAGGTAGTTTACTTAGTTAATATGTCTTAGTTGGAGCCAGTTACATTCCCTATTTCAGTTTTTTTAAATATGTCATTAATATTTAACGACTTCATTTCTGATAAACAGGACTTTTAAATTTAATTAAATAATTTTTATTATATGTAGCTGGATTTTTTGCTCAGCCGAGATTAAAAGGAAATTGCATAAAATGTTGGACCAAGAGACTCTGGATTCTTACTACTGTAAATCGAATATTTTGGCCTATGGTCCTCTACCCACTATATTTGGTTTTTGGACCTTGGTCTGTTGGATATATTGTTGAAGATTATATTGGAGTCATATTTTCATGGGGAATTTTCGTAGATGGTGCATTTTTACCTGGCTCTTTTACCTATGCATACGGATTCATACAAGTAAATTACTGACATTGTCAATTGCATTAATTTCATAGTTCGCTTTTTAGATGATAACCTTCCAGATTCCATTGACCTTTATTTTAATCAGTACTGTATATCAGAGGTGAGTATTAGTTTATTTTTATTATAACAAGAAAATTTTAAAATTCAATCAACAGATATAACCAACTTTCTCTAAAACCTGGCAAAGCATCATTCAAACGTACAATAGTTGCTCATCTTCCATTTGCTATAGTTTTTACAATTCAAGTGATAATGGCCTATTTATTTTGGTTGGCTTACGGAACGATGGCATTTATTTTGGGCCCCTTACGGACTTGGTCTTTAGTATTGGCCGCAATAGTTTATTACACGGCTCTGCACTTACCCGAATCATGTTTTCGGTAAAATTTTTAACAACTTGTATAGTAGTAAAATATATTTTATTTTTCTATTTTTTAGGCGTGCTAAAGATATTTGTTTTACAAAATCAGAATCATCATCAGTTAATTGCGACCCCGTCAATTTAGAATTGCAACAGTCCATGGAGAAGGTAGGCAAGACGAATTAAAGATGAACTAATGAATAGTGATATTAGTTTTAAACTAAAAGAGAAAAAGAGAGGAAGCTATTTATTAATATTTATACATCTCTTGTGATATTATATATCCTTATAATATATATTGGTAAACAGTTTGTTTTTATTTTTTTTGTTCTTCTGCGAAGTTTAAATACAACTATTTATTCCTAATCACAAGAAAGGAAAAATCATGAAATCAATATTTTCGGACTAGTAGATTGTGGTAATATATGAAAATATTATTTTTACATTAATTCTTATTGTTGTGAAAAATAATAATATTATAGGTGGAGTTAGAAAGTGGTTCTTTCGTAATATTAATTGTAAGTACTGTGCTTACGTGCAATATCCGTTAATTGAATGTCCAGTATTATAATTCAACAAAGTGGTTCAATCACCACGTTGATAAATAGTAAATCATTAAACTCTTAAAGTAAAATCTCGCTCTTTCCATTATACATATCGTCGGTTAAATGTGTAAAACTGCTAAGTCCGTTTTGGATAACTTTTTAGGAGAGCCAAAAAACCAATTAATATAAAATCATGTGATATTTAAAAAAAAGTTTTAGAAGTATTAGTACTAGTTGGCATTTATTTCTTATTTAAACAAAAAAAATACATTTTAATTGGCAAATTTGTTTTTTTTTTCATTTTTTTTGGATTTAGCAGTTTGTCTTCATCAGAAAATATTTTTTTAACATAGATTTAGCAAAAGTTTCTCACGCGTTAAAATTTCAACGTATTGGTATACTATTGGATTTATGCGCTTGGTCAGATTGCACAGAAATAAGTAGACAATCGTTTAGTCCTAAATGCTCAAAATGACTAAAAATTGGATTTAGCAGTTTTACACATTTAACCATCGATATATTAAATGTAATAATATAGAGGGTGTCTTTTGTTGATGAAACATTAGAAATATCTCGAAAATCATAGACGATAAAAATTTAAAAATTCACATACATTTTTAACGATTTTATCTACGTTTGGAACATATTTTCAACTTAGTGGCACTTCCGGTTATACTAGAAGTAGCTACCAACTTCGTTATTTAAAATGGAACCTCCATATTTTTTTGGTATTTTCGATTTTCTCATTGAATTTTAAGGCCAAAGTTTATGCAAAGTATTTTATATCTAAAATTTAACGTTTCTGAGTTATTCCGGAAAATTCTAAAATTTTAACAGCTACAGGGTCCCACGGAAATCGGTCCTGCCTTACCTAACCTAACTTTTTTTTATATACATATAGCGGGGAAAAATGCATTACTACCCTGACTGCCCCTTCCCCCCCGTCCACTAGCTATTGGTGGTAGATGGTAAGGCGGCTAGGGGAAGTGACGGGTTCACGAAAATTTTAGTCTACTGTCTAAAAAACCTCCACTATTCCTGCAGCTGATGGAATACTTCAGAACATTTCGCTCCTCATTCCTGAACCACCTTCCGATATTATTTCTGAATAAGGGAGGAACCTTCACACTTTTAGAGTTGAAACCACTTGTCACTGTCCTGTCCTCACTTTCTCCATCCTTTCTTTTGTCTCGAGGACCTCCTTAACATACACGAAACTTTCCTACTCTTCCTCTCCACGTAGTATGTATTTCAATATATTCTCCACGCTTATTGTTCTGCCCATTCTCCGTTCTATTGTGTTTGTTTCCTCTATCCACTTAGCGCGATGGAAAAAGGTGTGGCCAACATCGCCCACGTCTGCACCGCAAAACTTGCATTCAAGAGTAACCTCTTTACCAATCCTACACATGTACTGGCCGAAACATTCATATCCCGTAAAAAACTGGGACAGGAGTTGTCTATCTATCCATGTTTTCTCTCGCACCATTCTCCAATGGTCGATATCAAGTTGATACTATCAACCATTTAGTCTATCTTAACACCCTTCAAACACATTCATTTCTTCTGCCATTTTGCCATAGTTTCCTCTCTCATTTTTTTCTCTTCGCCCTTCTGAATCCTATAGGTCGCAGCTCTTTTTTCGATCAGCTGGTCCAACGGAATCAACCCAGATATGACTTGATTTATCGCTATTTTCCGCTGCACCCTTGTTAGCATTCCCCTGTACTTTTTGAACCCCAGTGCCGAGAACCACATCAAGGTCCCGTAAAGCATCACAGAATTAAAGACTCGGGCCATTATTCTTCTCTTTGTGCTCCTCAATAAAGACCAGTTCGGCATCATCCTGTGTGTTTGCCGCCTTCTGGTCCAAGTATCTCACATGTTCCGTGAATCGCGTGTCTTCCCTCATCATTACTTTCACGTATTTCAATGATTTACTCAGAGGAATAAGCTGATCTCCCACTGTTATCCTTCTCTTTGTATCCCCCTTCTTTATGAGGAACACCGCCTCCGTCTTATTCTCTGTCAAGGTGAGACGCTTTATTCTTAGCCAGTTCCTTATCCGAACGGCTACTATTTCTGCCATTGTGATAGCTTGTTCTTTATTATAAGCCTTTACAGTGAGCGATAAATTATCGGCGTACGCCCTGAGACAGCAGTTCTCGGGAATCTCTAGATCTAGCACCCGTCGAAGGTTACGTTCCACACTAAAGGAATCACTATGCCACCCTGAGGCACTTCGCAAGTAAGTCTGGTCCATTCTTCTCCTACCAACAGTTCTTTCTCATGCAAATAATTTTTGAAAATATTTAAGAGATACAAACTGATTCCCCATCTTATCCTTAGCTTTTCTTCAATTACTCCCCAGTCCACGCTTTTGAATGCATTACTGATGACAAAAATCATTATCAGGAATGCTTTCCCGTGCCCGCATGTGATTCTTCCTACTTCCTGAGCTTCTCGTTGTATTGCCATTATTGCGTCCAGCGTGATCAGCCCCTCTCTAAAGCCATATTATCTCGATAACAATCCTCCTCTATCTTTTATTTCCTCTTTCAGCCTATTAGCCAGTATCGACTCAAATAATTTGCCCATAGTATTAAGCAAGCAAATTGGTCGATAGATATTCGCACTTTTCTGGTTCTTCTTGGTTTTGCAATTAGCATAATTTCTGCTTCCTTCCAGATTTGCGAAAATATTCCTGAAGTCAGCAGTTTGTTTCATAGTTCCTGTAGTCTTATAGTCTTTCTTTGTGCTAGCATTTTCAGTATTTCAACTGGAATTCTGTCCGGTCTGGGTATTTTCTTTTCTTTTAACTTCTCTCCCACTCTTCTGATTTTTTCTACTGTAACCTGCGGAATACATTGTGTTCCTTCCTCATATGTCCAGTCCATTATCGTCCTGTCCGGGAATAACCGTGCCACTTCGCGTTTCCAGATCCACCTCTTTGCTCCTTCCCATTTTCCATTTTCACAATCCTGTATCCATCATCCTATATATTATTGTCCAGATCATTCATCATTTATCTTCATGCTATGTCCTTTGCTTTCCATATTGCCTTCTTGAGATTTTTTTTGTTTTTTTTTAGAGAGCATTAGGGAAGCTTCCAAATGTAAGGACTACGGCGACAGGTGGTCGGTCGCCACTACCCCATTAACCCCTTCCCTCTCATCTCTCATGAATCCCATCCCAGACTGCCTTCCGAAATTACTTTGGATGGGAGGAGGATTAGCCTGCCACTTACGGACCCACGATCTGATGATCGACCGTTATGATCTTTCATCGCATGCGTTCATCATTATACACTTACCACTTTATCGCACTTTTCCATATCACACCCTTCCACCGTATTACGCATTCACTACTTCTCACATTCATCATATTACGATTTTACAGAATCACTACACTCTTATCGTCTTACAATCTGATGTTCTTCTTTTGTTTTTAGAATCCCACTCACAAAATCGTCTACTGCCTTCTTGAAAACCTAACCTAGCTTAACTCCCGCGAATTTTGTAATCGGCTTTATGAATCTACAAGAGAGCCTCATAAGCTACATTTCATATTTAAATTTCTAAAAAAATCTTTCGCAACCCCTAAAATAAGCCTCCGAAATTACATGTCCTCAAACGTCAATAATTTGCTTATTTCAAATGGAATGTCCCAATTTTTTCAACAGCGTCGTGTTCAAAATTTAAAAATGAAGATAAAAAAATAAAAAATAAATTAAAATGTTGAACACGACGTCGTCGAGAAAATTGGGGCATTCTATTTGAAATAAGCAAGTTATTGACATTTGATATGCAACTTCGGACGCGTATTTAGAAGGGTGTGAAAGACTTAAAAATAAAAATACTCCCAAACGTACCTTAGTATGTCCTCTTGGAGCCACAGAAGTCCGATTCTGAAATTCGCAGCGGTTAGGACATAGTACCGATTTCTGTGGAAGCTTGTAGCTGCCAAAATTTTCAAATATTCCGGAATAACTCGAAAACGGTAAATAGACATAAGATATTTTACATAAATTGGCTTTAGAATGTGACGAAGAATCCGAAAATTACAAAAAATGGAGAATTCCATTTAAAATAACGAAGTTGATAGATAAAGTTGAAAATACTTTCCAAAGGTAGATCAGATCGATAAAAATATATGTGAATTTTTTGAGATATTTATAGTCCATGGTTCTTCAGATATTTATAATGTTCCATCAACAAAAAACATCCTGTATGAAAATGTTGCAAAAATGTTAGAACTACTCTTTCGTATGATGAAGTAGTGCAAACACCGCACTACTAAAAATCGTAAGTTGTACTACACTTACTTGCACGGCATTACCAGATCACTGGTTTGAATCTTTTGTGAAAAACTCTGTTATATCGTGCAGGCAAGTATTCATTATGTGATCAACCACTAATCAACTGGCATCTGCGAATAAAATTTGCTAACATAGCATAGCTATGTTTTTTCTATAAAGGACGGTTACGTATATGACAGTGGTTCACGTGATACTGAGGAGATTTGTCACTATTTTTTTTTTAAATCTCTAATACCACTGCTTGAAATTTAAGCCTATAGCAATAAACATAGTCATGCTTATAGCTGAAAAATACAATAATTGTATTTTAAATTATACATTGAGATAGTAAATAATTATTATTTACTATCTCAATGTATAATTTAAACATCTGTCTTGCAAAAAAACCATCAAATCGGTCAATAAATAAAGATTTTTCAAGGATGATAAATCCTTAATATATCCATTGTATTGCAACGAATCACTTAAAACTGACGAAAATACGGACGTGTATTAAATGTAGCACGTATTATCGAAGGATGGATGTTTTTTTAACCTAAAGTGTTGAATAAGTGAAGCAAATTAGAGTGGTTTCTACTCTTAATTGGTTTACAGTTTCTCAAAGGTGTTCGTTTTAGGAAAATTAACCAAACTGCTGTAAAACTTTAAAAGTCTTTCTTATTGCATGGATGAACAGAATTTATAAGGTTTCTTTGATTAAACCTCTTATAGGCCGATTCTGTAAATATTCTATAAAAAATCTGGAAGATTATATTTAATTTGCAATTCTGGTATTCCTGTAATCACTGTAAATCTTAAATGTAGATTCGTATATATTTTACGAGCGTCGCTATAATAAAGATCTACTCAAACCAACACAGGACTGCAGGAGCAGGAGCGGGAAAAATCTTTTGACACTGTATGCATAATTTTTCCCGCTCCCGCTCCCACAGTTCTGCATTGGTTTGCGTAGACCTTAACACGAATCTGTAACTGCTCATCTGACAAAAAACATACCAGTATACCAGAATCTATACACCTATAAATATGCTGGTTATAAATTTCTATAAGCTATAGATCGGTGGTCCCAAATCAATAACACGTAAGTCAAAAATAACGAGTGAGAATATAATCGATTAATAATCGGGAATTTGATTTACCCAGTATTAGTTTCTACGTGACTGCTGACTTGCAACGTATCTATAGGCCCATATATGATGCAGGTTGTAAAGTGGAATTCAATAAGCTAAAACCATAAAATTGTTTTTTTTGGACTTACGAGTTATTGACTTGATACCATCCAGATCTGTATTGTTACCAGAAAATAGCAAAATTGGCTCATTAATCTGTATGACTATACTTTCGTTACCATGGCAAAAGAATTTGTTTGTTGATATTATTTGTTTATATACACAGTGGGTCAAAAAAAATGGGCAAATTGGAAATATTGATATTTTCCATAATAATTAACGCTTAAAATATTTCTTTGAAAACCAACATTTTTACACTTTATATGCTGCAAAAAACATTAATTGCATTTTTGCAACGTCTTTTCATCAACGATATTAATAAAGCCTCTGCAATCGCGAGAGTTTATAATACACTGCGGCGTCACATTTATGGGTATCAAAATTAGTAATTTTTTTATATCCAAGCACTCATAGATGCTAGCTGCCACCTGTATGAAACATTCCAGTTTTTGTCACAAAAATGGATCTCCCAAATCAAAGTGATAAGATATTTATTAAACATTTGTTTCAATAGGTCAATTTAGTTGGGGCAAAGATTATGAACAAAAGGCTTGGTCGGTTAAATGTGCAGCCTTTAATAATTGATAAACTCAAAACTTATAGTAACATTAATCGCAAACAAGGGAGTGAAAGACCACGTATAGCACGAATTTCTGAAAGGTTAGAAGAAGTTCATACATTAATCATTAATGAAGATGGTACTCCGAGCACAAGTTCAAGTGTACATCAAATTTCATGATATACGGGTATAAGTCGTAAATCAGTAAGGAAGATCAGTTCATTTGATTTGAGGTTGAAGATTTTTTAAAAGATGCATTGTAATACAGTTAGTTGGTGTTGTTCGAAAAAAAAAATATATGAAAGATCTAGAAGATTACTGGCAAGATTTACAAACAGAGAACAGATATGAAAAATATGGTTTACTAAAGAGAAAAAGTTTACATTAGAAGTCCTTAAAAATACTCAGATTGACAGAATCAATGCTCGCGTAAAGAAGAATATTCAACCTGAAAGACTGTTACGCGAAAGAGCGCATTTTAATAATTCTGTTATAATTTCGGTAAGAGTTTCAAATGAAGGATAAACTTTGATATTTCTAGAAAGAGGTATAAAATTAAATGTCCAATTGCACTGTGATGACATTTTCAATGCTTCTCAATATCGAAAACACTATATCAGATTATTGTTTTATACAAGACGAAGTTTCATCGCGTCGAGCGGCACAAGCAATAATATATCTTCAGCCGAACTGTCCTGATTTTATAGAATCCAATTAATGACCTCTTTGCAATCCAGACTTGAATTCAATGGATTACCTCTTTAGGAATCATTAAATGATTTTATCATAGATCGGTTTTTATAAGTTTTATAATAAGAGTTCATGATGTTAATCATCTAAAGGAACGAATAACGGAAATTACCTCAGAAGCAAATAACTTCGACAATTGAGTAGAGAACACGAAATGCTAGCTAATGAAAAGGGAGGCATACCTACAGTGTGTCCCACTTTGAACCGCAACACCCCTGTCAAATTTTTATTTACGGTCCGATTTTGATCATTCTTTTTTTAAGTTGTAGGGCATCAAAAACTCTATTTAGGAACATATTCTTGTCGCGCTTGCTTAAAAATCAAGGCCTACTTTGTCGCTTTTTTATGGTCAAAATTCAAGAAAAGACATTAGG